>CM076578.1:28719785-28903402 GCA_034641835.2 Pinus albicaulis | reverse complement strand
TTGATCTTTGATGTTGTTTTATGTATTGCGAATTCCTGTATGATTGTTTATGCATAATGAAGTATTTTATGATGTTTGTACATGTTGTATTGGGTTTTTAATGCATAAAAATGATAAAGGCACAGTGCCCGGTAGTAATAAGCGATGAATATGGCATAAACTGTAAAAGTAGGTAATTGCATCTGCGTAGTTCAAGAAAGCATAAGAAAGAAGTATAACATTAAATCCATGTCCTAATATCCCTCTGGATGTAGAAACATAGTTCTAGCATCCCCCAATATTGCCTTGGGTGAGACTTTAGTCTACACAATAGATCATTGCCAAAATGGCCGGTAATAGAGGGTTTTTTTGGTAGCACAGCTACTCTAAACCTAGGTCTAGACCCCCTTCAAGCCAACAAAATACTCCAGAAAAAATGCAAGAGTCATAGCCCCATTCAACTCTAATTTCATCACCATCATCCCAAGAATGAATAAGTTTGTTTCTTTTGATCATTTTCGGCCTATTTCTCTTTGCAATTCTGTATATAAAATCATCACCATATAATTAAATCTAACTCTATCTGAGCATATTTCATTAGAATAGTTCGGGTTTTTAAAGGATTGACAAATCCACAAGGTGATTAGACTCACTTAAGAGGGTATATATTCTATCCATATTCATAATAAAAAATTATTCATCTATAAATTGGATTTGTCAAAGGCCTTTGATAGAGTGGATTGGATCTACATCAGATTGATTATTCTTCATCTTGGCTTCAATCCTTCATTTGTAAACTAGATTTACAGTTGTATAATCACTTCTTTTAAGGCTCTTTTGATCAATGGATCGACTTCATCCTTATTTAATCCTCAAAGAGCTCTTAGGCAGGGATTTCTCCTTTCCCCTCTCCTTTTTCTACTTGTGGTTGAAGCTCTTAGTAGCCTTCCATCCTTGATGCAAACAAAACAAATATTATTTAAGGTATTGAGATCTCCCCTACGTGTTATCTCACACATATTTTATTTGTGGATGATATCATCCTCTTCCTTGTGATGGATGTTGGAAGCCTACAAACTACAAAACACATCTTGGATTTATTCTATATGGCAATAGATATGCTAACAAACCATGTGAATTCTATGTTGGTTTGGAATGCTCTAAATCAGGATGACTCTGACATTGTTTAAATAATCCTTAAATTTATACCCTCACCTCTTGGGGACCACCTAAAATAATTCTGATTCCTTTTAAATCCAAATAACTATAAAAATGAGGACTAGGCTTGGCCCATTACCAAAATTGAGCTCAAAATTTAAAATTGATGCAATTGATGGCTTTCTAGAGCAGACGAGTTGATTCTATGCAAGGTAATGATTGAGGCTATTCCTATATCCTAGGCATCATTAGCATGGGTTCCCATGAGTATCCTCAATAAAATAAAGAAAATATCCTTACGATACCTCTAGGATGGGAAACATGACTATATACCTTTTTACCTCGTAGCTTGGTCCTTCATAGCCCTCCCAAATCCCTTAGGAATATGGGGTTTAAAAAACCTCAATTACTTCTCAAAACCATTAGCTGCAAAAGGCTTATGGATATTGATTCAAGGCACCGGGCTCAGGGCTCAAACTAAGGTAAAAAAATACATTCTCCCAGCTACTACTTTGGATTAGCTTAGAGCTCTTAGAAGACCCTCTCAAAACGAATCATTAGTCTATAAATAAATATTAAACTATGTGAATATCATCATTCAAGGTATTATATGGAAAGTTTGGGATGGTTCAAAACTTCTTATCAAGAAGGATCCTTGGATCAGAAGTAGGGAATTGCATATTCTCTTGGAACAACTAATCCAGGATTTAAATACTCATGTCATCCTCTACTTGCACCAGGCCTTTCCTAGGCCAACAATCTTGGAAAATGGCTGAGGATTTACATATTGAGGGGGATTTTGGCTCTTGAATGGAATCAGTGTACTGACTCTCTTCATCACGATCTCATCTCTCTCTTACCTTTTGAAGACATTTTGGTTTGCTCATATGCTCCTTCAGGCTCCTACAGTCCAAAATATGGGTAATTAGCCATTTCTCAATAACCAAGTGCTCACTCGCCTCCCTAGTGGGTCAAAAATCTATGGAAACAAGTATGTCAGCCAAAAAAAAAACTTTAAGTGGTTACTCCTTAAAAATAAGGTCCCAACTTGGGATATACTTCAGAAAATATCCTTTTGTGGGCCTAGTAGATGCTCATTCTATTTAAAGGATTTAGAAAATATCCCCCGTCTCTTCATATATATAATGTCCCTTTATAGTAAGAATCTAGAGAGAGGTTCATAAATCCATTAGAGAAAATTTAACTTGGCAATAAAAGTCAGCGGATGAATGTATTAAAGCTTGGATGGGAAAGAAGCCCCCTAAAAATATAAAATATCTTCCCCTGATTGTTTGTTGAGGCATTTGGTTAGAAAGAAATACCTCATTTTTTGAAAATCAAGGAAAATCCTATATCAGAGTTGTAATAAACAATCTGGCCCTTCAGACTTCTCTTCCAATACACCAACCCACTATGAGAATCCAAAACTATTATGAGGTTGAGATTGTAAAGGAAAAACCTTGGGATTTATTTAACAGAGCATCACAACAAAAAATTCTTTGGGTAGCTCAGGAAGCATCATCTATCTATCATATTCTCATTTTTTATCTTTCTCTTGCAATAGTGGAAAGGATTCAAACAATTATGTGGAATTATTTGCGCTAACGTTTCTTTTACGATTGCCTAAATTTATTCATATCTCTGATCTCAATATCTTTGGAGATTCCTTGGTTGTTATAAAATGGATTTAGGGAACAACTATGTTGAGAAAACACACTCTCCTTACATTATATCAAAATTTTATCCAAAAACTAAGAATTTTCTCTCACATTACTTTCACTCATACCTACAGGGAACACAACCAAAAGGTTGATCAACTTTCTAAAGAAGGATTGGCACTAAATCAAGGACAGTGGCAAATCATAGAAAGCAATGAAGAAACTGTCAGCCACACCTAGTTGTGCCCCTGGGCATAATTAATCATATAGTGATTTATATATAAATTATATATACTTTTGTTTAGCTTTATATTTCTTGGTAGAAGATTCAGTTTTTGAACACTATATAACATGGTTTTTTGAGAGCCCAAAAGCACTTGTTTCCACACAAAAGGAAAACTACTCATGACATTTGTACAAAATTCATCTTTCCCCCTATTTTCAACTGATGTTAGAGAATATGTTTCACACAAACAACAAGATACTTACGGAGCAAATGCATGACGTTTAAAGTTTTATCATAGACTCTTTTTTGATACCTACAAATCATTAATAGATGTTATTCAAACTCTAAATATGTAATTGTGATAATGGACTCATCACATTTTATCTATTTTTTTGGGCCTATGTGCCAATGGGATGCTATGGTATATACACTAAATGTATTTTATTTTGGTTATAAATAAAATACGTACTTTTTTCTTTGAAATAATAATAGTAATAATGAATTATTTTAAAATATGCATGATAATATAATTTGTTCCCCAAGTATAAATCTCTACATGAGAAATATTTCTTGAATTATATATATATCTATTTTATACAATTTAAACTCATTTAAAAAAAATTGTATTTAATCTATTGATATAACATTTTTTTAAATGAAATGGGTAAGGATTTATATTAAAAAAAAAAACTGCATTCTAAGCCAATATTACATTTTCAAAATTTTCAGAAATTTCATTATCCAATCATTTCCAAAAATAGCTGTCCCTATTTCTAAAAGTTGTTTTGCTTACACACATTGATATCTACCATATATCCTTAAAAAAAAAAAAAAAACTTTAACAACAAAATAAACATGTACTATATCATGAAGATATTAAGAGAAACTAGAACTAGATGGCCCCACTTGCAGGTCAGATTTACTCAAATTTTCTTCCCGTTTTGGAAATTTTTGGGCTCGTGTATCAGCTACTTGGATCCTCTTCCTTGATCGAATTGCACTAGTGTCCATCTCTTCTTGATTGTTCTTTGAATGCTAGTTGAGAGCAACTTCTAGTCTTTCCACTCAAACATTTAAAATTGTTTCCACTTCCTCCATGAAGGCTTGCGATTTCTCAAATTTCTTATCCACTAACACTAATTGCAAACCCCCTTCCTTGCCAACTAGTTCATTGCGCCTATTCGTGAGCTCCAAAAAAGAAACAATTGAGTCCAACATTCATTCAGGCCATAGCTTGCTCAAAGTATGACTGATCAAAATAATCCATCGATCTAGAAGAACGAATTAGCTCCCCAATGAAACTGTTAGTGAAGAATAAACATACCTCACTATTGAATAACCAGTGTAGAGAGCACACTGTTACTAAATCAAAATAAATAGAAGTAGTACCACTTGAGGGATAACGACTCCCACAAAGAGAATTTAATACCAGGGTGACATGTTCCATGGCACAGGAGAAAAGAACCTCTTGCACATATGCCATTAAATTACAATCTGGATAGAGGATTTCTACAATAACTGAGGAATGTTTGAAACTTAAATGCTTGCTCGAATTTCCAAACAAATTGAAATTGGAACACCCCCTAACTCACCCAAACGGCTGCAACCCACTTTCATTCTTTCTGAAGTCGAGCAAGCTCCTCTAATGGGTGCCATTAATCTTGTGTATGCCATATCCAATTTACTAGATAACATATTCCTCTGGTTTTCTTAAAACTGGCGTGGGGCTAACTAAATGGTAATGTTAATATAGGGTCCAACTATAATTTCGACGACCGGGATCATTATTTCAACTATTGAATCTCCCAACCTTTTCCTTTACAATTTTTTGTTGACTCATGGGAATGTAATTTGTATAGATATTATCGATCTCCAGTACACCTTGTTCTAGTCTAGACCCTTTATTTGCTAGAGCATTTGCATTGTTATTCAAATGACACAGGATATGGAAAAAATTTAACTTCCTTGAAATACAATTGTATATAGATCCTTGAAAGAGTGTTGTGGGAAACCTTATTAAGAGATTACTCAATATTTTGAAATTGTTTAATTACGAGCATTGAGTCTTCACATAGAGTTAATCAACAAATTCCTTTGTCTATAACAATTTTGCGTCCCTTTCTAAAGATCTAGGTATTCAACATGGTCGTTTTACATTGTGAATCTCTCTTTATTCGTCAAGGTGAAGAACTACCCCTCCGCTCCAACCAACGCGCTTGATATAATATTAAAATTAGTTTATATTATATTTTATTATATTTTCATATATATAATTTTACAAAGAAATATTTTTAGTACTTCTATTTCTTTTATGGGTGGTATTCACTATAAACTTGTTAGCATTATTATAATGTTTAATATGATAAATATATTAAATGATATATTGTAATATTCCAAAATGGAAAAGACAGGAATATAGAACATTTATAATATTTCAATCAAGGCAATAACTAGAATGTAAGCATAAAACTGTAAAATGTTAGAAATGTCGGAATATAACATCAAGACATTAAAATATTAGCAGAAATAGTTGAGCCATATCATTATGTATCAACAACAATGTAAGTACACAGTGCTCCAAAAGGAATGCACTCAAGCCACAAGATGGCTGAAATACACTACTGAAACATAGCACTGGAAAGGATAGATTGTTGCTGCTAAAAACTATTGTTGTTGGGAAGAAGATCTATGTGCGAGAGGCTACTGGAGTGCTCAAAAAGATCTAGGATTTTAACCACGGATTCTACTAAAAAAACCCAGAAAAACTAGAAATGGTTTGGCCAGATTTTGAGTTTGGAATTTCGGCCCTTTTTGGGTTGCAAACTGCACCCCTGCTGGCTGAGTTACGCACTCCCTGGAGTCAACTGTTGATATGGGGCTGTGAGAATGATCTATCAGCTGCAATAACACCCACTCAGCTCACTAATTGAAGGGCTAGTCCCTTCTCCCGATTCCCAAGCTCAAAACTTGAGATCTAGCTCCTCCACTGAATATGTAGTTGTTGCATGCGCAACTGCTAGGAAAATACTACGCTGTCTAGGAGGGCTGATGATGTAGTCTGCTGATAGATAATACAATGCTGATCCCAGGCTGTTGAAGTGATCCCCAAAGTGAAGGATTAATCCCTCACAGGATTCCAAGCTGATTTTCTTAGAACTTCCTCTTCTCCTCAAACCCTCACTGCAGAATTACACAATTCCTGCTGGAAATGTAGCTACATAGGAGAATAGATGGATGACTTGATGCCGGTTATGACATTGAAACTCTTGGAAGACTGCAATGGATCCACAATGTGAAGGGATGATCCCTCCACAGGTTTCTCAGCTGAAGTACTGAGAACAACCTTCCAACTCTCAAACTCAAGATCAGGAATGCATAATTCTTGTAGCTAGAAGTGCAGATGAGAGTGGCTTAAAGTGGCACTGATTACCGGATGATGAATGCTGCCCAAGAAAACCTTCCCAGAGTAGGCACTCGAAGTCCCCTGTGGGTAAGGGTGGGATTCCCGCTTGGGAAAATTCGGTGCTAAACAACACAACAGACTTAGCTAAATAGCTGAAGCGTGCAAAGAAATGTTTTACGACACTCAACAATAAAAATCCATACCCCCCTCCTTTGATGCCCTCATCTTCCTTTTATGGTTGTGAGCCTTCCCTAGCCTTGGCCCACCTCATAACTGCACTGCACATGTGGCCACTAGCCTCCATAAAGACTGCGTTGTCCTCCATAATCTCCATCACTGCTGCAATTACTCTCCACTTCCTCCATCATGTGTGCATTTAATGCGCCACTTCCTCCATCATCTCTGCAATTGCTTCTCCACTATCTTCATCATCTTCCTCCTTAATTATTTATGACCTCCACTATTTCTTCATTATTATGTTGTTCCACTACTCCATAATGTTACTCCACTACTCAATTAACCCACATTCACACTATAAAAGTGGATTTTATTCATCTATTGGGTTTATGGGTCCCTCCACCCTTTTATTTACTTAACTAAATAAGAAAAGTAAGAAATATAATATTCCAATTAACTGATGGAAAATTTGGAATATTACAGTTCTCCATGCCAAAATGTTGTTTTTCCTCAAGCAACTGCAAAAGTGGATGCTGCAGAAATCCATCTCCCTCCCAAGTGGCATCCTCATATGGAAGGTTTCCCCATCTGCTCTAATGTGTTATGAATGGCCAACTCCATAGCTGCCTCTCTAGAATGTCTAGAATGGCCTCCAGCTGTGTAGCTAGACGCCTCTCCTCATCAATGAGTCCCCAAGTGGCAACCATCTGTTTTCTAAGAGCTTCTTCTCTGCATGAGATATGTAAAGTGTATTAGTTCCTTCCCTAAGTGGAAAGTCCCAACTCATAAAATATCTCTCCAGCCCATGCTACATGGAGTAGGTTGTGTTTCTCCATGATCCAATCCTTGGCCCTGGTGGCCTTGCTTGCTCTAAGCATCTTCTCAACACTGTGCAAAGTAGGAAATAGAGACATATGGATTGACATGTGAAATGTTGAACCATACTCTCCCAATAGCAGCCACTGCAACAATGCTTCTTTCTACCACACCACCTCATCATTATACCAAGTATGGTGGCCATACTCTCCTAACAGAAGTCAACGCAACAAGGCTTCTTGTTTCCATCCCACATCATCATTATACAAGGTATGGGAGAATGTCACATTAGGGGAATTTTGAGGTCTAAAATGGGCCTCCTAAGGAAAATGTACAATCAAAATCTACTTTATGAGAACCAATCACATTTTAGGGGATGACATCATCCTTAATGGTTGATGTGGCATTGCTTGAGTTAAAGGTACTTACTTGTCACATTTTCAATGGTGGATAAAAACTCATGGTTAACCATGGGAGTGCTCTAAGTACTTTCAAAGTCAAAGTAAAGTACTCATAATAAATGTCATTTCACACTTTTTGAATAAAAATATATTATTGTCATTTCATATTTCTTGAAAGAAACAATGCATATCTCTATACATTTATTATATTATATTATATTATATTATATTATTTTTATATAGTATATTAATTACATGTTGTTATACAATTTAAATAATATAAATTTTAATTAATAGCATATAATATAATTAAGAATTTATAAATTTATATTTATATTTTATTTTAAGTTATTTAAGTACAAAAGACAAATGCATTAGTTGTTCAATGATAATGGCTTTTTCTTGAAAATATCATTCTTATTTATAGTCACACCAATACAATTTTTTTATTAATTTTATTTTGGTACAACTTTTGAATTGAATTTAACTATGGTTACATGGATTGTGGTGCAAAAAGTGAATTGCAAATTCATAAATATTATTTGATTGGTTTAGCTATTATTTTATTATTTCCTTAGGAGGCCCATTTTAGACCTCAAAATTCCCCTAATGATATATTCCCCCAAGAGTAACCAACGAAACAATGACTCTTGCTGCCACCCCACACCATTATAATGCAAAGCATGAAGCAATGATATATTGATTGACATGTGAGAATGTCAGTGGACTTTCCTAATATAAACTAGCATAGCCGGGCTTCTACTTTTTGTCACATCATACGAGTATCATGCAAAGTCTAAACAATAACATACCCATTGACATGTGATATTTCATGTGATGGCTAAACTCTCCCAAAAGTAGCCAGCGCAGCCATGTCTCATACTGCTGCATCACCCCAATACTGTGCAAGGCATGGAACATACCAATATGAAATGTCAAGTGGTAACCATACTCACCCAAGAGCAACTAGCACAACCATGCTTCTTGTTGCCCTGTGTCATAGATTTGCAAAAAGCTTTCCAACCACTTGCTCATCATCTCCATCCATCCATCCAACTGTGGGTGGTGACTCATATCATGCACTAGCTCAGTATCCACCTAATGGAGATGCTCCCGCCAAAAATGGCTCATATAATAATTGTCTCCATCACTATCTATGGCCTTGGGAAGACCATGAAGCATGAAGACATCCCGAAAAGATAATCCGGTCATGGGTGAAGAGATGTACTGTGTGAAAATGTTGAAGCAATGTGCACACCTCGACATCAGATCAATGTCAACAATACCATCCTCCACAATTCTGATGAAAATCATTGCACTCCATGATATGTCGAAGTGCATCCTCCTTGAGGTCTATCCATGAGAACCTCTCTCCGATGGCCCAGTAGAACCTACGAGGTTCTGAATATGTTGCATGCAGAAACTTCTCTTTGAGCTGTGAGGTGCTCATCAAGAAGGCTTTGTCCTACTAATGGAAGATGTTATCCATTACATGATGTCTACCATCTACCATCTTCCCATCCAATGCTTCATAAGTGAAGCGGTCATCGAAACACTCAAATAATAACTAGGCCCTCAAATCATCACTCCTCAAAGATGAAGAAGGTTGATCTCCAAGAGGGTGTACCTCTATCACATGGCCCTCTCCATACACAATGCCGAACTTATAGTCTTGCATTTTACCGATCCACCATTGTTGCCTTTTTTGTAAATCGTTGCTCCTCCTCAAAAATATGCCGGAGACTATGGTGGCTGGTCTTCACCTAAAATCTAATGCTAATAAAAATTGTTGGAATTTCATATCAATGCATGCATAATGGCCAAAATCTCTTTGTTGTAATTAGAATATGATGTACCATGGCGTTAACTTCAGCTTCAGTTACCTAGATAGTTTCTCATTAGACTGCTAATCCTATCTTGTAATCACAGACACCTTACACTCCAACACAAAGTGTTGTGTGTAGCTTAACAATGTCAAACTGGGATAGCTATACATCTTCTCCTTGAACCAATCAAGGGTCCTCTGCATAGTGATAGTCTGCTGCTCCAAATCATCAATGTGCTCTAACCCTTGGTCATGTAATTGCCCTAATGGCATGACCCCACAAATCTCCATATGATGTGCTGAAATAACATCGGGTGGAAATGTTTGCATACATTGGATCAGTCGATGCTTGGAAACATCTTGGAAAGCTACAAGAGTTCCTCCAACTGGTGCAATTTCTTCTCCAACTGCTGGTGATGGTGATGAATGCTCCTCTACTGCTGCACCATCATTGGTATCTGCTTCCTCTTCCTCATGCACCTCTTGAATCATGACTATTACTCAATTTATTCGTTCAAGACCATTCAAAGATGGGTGCTCCTCCTAATCGATGCAAGTACTCCCCACTGGGCACTGTAGTTTCTCTTCTCTCGGAGTATCAATGTTGGCATCTTCTTTCTTCTCCTCATATACTTCCTCATAAATGTCAGAAAATGCCTCTGATTTTCCTTTGTCAAACCTCTTTACCAATATTTGAGTGAACTCTGCACACACAACCACTCTTGCATGTTTCAATCTGTCGAACCACTAGTCATTTGCTTCACCCTCAAGGTGTAGTGCTGCAATATGAATAGCTTCCTTTTCCTCTACTGTGTGTAGCTGGAAGAATGAATCTAACTTCTCCATCCAAGATTTTTCCATGATTTTGGATGACCTGTCGAATGTAGGTAGAAAGAATCTATTATGCATGTGCCCTCTTATTCTATTGCCGATACGTGTTTTGGGAATTAACACCTCTAGAGGTTGCTGGGATTCAACCCACAGAAATAGGCGTACTACTTAACAGTAGACTCACACGATCGCTATTCATAAACTAAATAGGTTGGGCATCGAGAGGTTTACCCGCAAGCAGTCCTACGTTTGAAGTAGATCCACGTGGAGTCCAAACTCCCCGCAACCGTCCTTCCTCCTTAACCTGAAATACAAGAAGAAACCAGCACAAAGGACAAGTTGTACAGCATATATCTACTCTATATGTTAGTGAGATTCATATAAAACATTAAATAAATCATAATGAATGCTTGTATAACAAATATTATCATACATAAAAGCATACACTAACACGTTTATTTCGGGAACAGCATGATACTTCTGTATTATAAATAGTACGTACAAAAGTAATCAAGAGGAGAGATCACCTGATCCTTCCAAGGCCTTCACAGACCGTCGTCCGGATCCGTCCAGCCCTTGCCTCGCTAAGACTCCTTCCAACTGGTGCACGAGAGATAACATATAAGGGGATGTGTATCTCAAGGAAACAAGGGTTTCCTACAATGAACTGGGAAAGTGCAGGAGGCACGGGGAATCAGACTTGGATAGGGAATACCAACAGAGTATAATATCAATAATTCTCTCTCTCCCTTAGGCCATACACATGAGGGCTTTATATAGTCCCTCCAAGTAGTTTCAGCAGTTGGAAACAGTTGGCCACGGGCTGGGGTGGTTGAACTACCTGAGTAACCATCAACCCAGCGCGAAATTAGGGATTTTTTATATATATTTTTAATCATTTTAATGGCATACGCGGAAAAGTCTAGCTGTACTCGCGTATACACGCGGAAAAGTATGGGCATAGTCGCGTATGAGGGATTTTCCACTGTTTTTAAGTGAATATGTCCAAGTCTGTAGGAATGGGTGCCCAAAAAGCCATGTAGCAATCATGAATCATGTCAAAGTGAGAAATGATGCTATAACAGATGCCCCCTAATATATGAGGTCAGAAGGGGTACATGATGGCCGAAATGTATTATGCACATAGAAAGAACTTCGTAAGGACAAGAGAGGACTTCACCAGATTTCAGCCTGCCAAAAACCAATGAAAGAAACCAGAGAGTCAACTCATGATGAGGCGGGCATACCCATGCTCAGTCAAAAATACATCATATGGAAAGTACTGAAATAGATCCAATATGTATACAAGTATAACTGAACTGAAAGTACATAGTGAATCATCTGAGCAGGGCCCGGAAATACAAGTCTGTATCAATGTCCAAGTATCACATATAGAAAGCTGATCAAAGATAGTGCAACTGGATGTCCGATCAAGTAACTGAATCTCCAAGTACCGGATCATAAGAGGCGGATCAAACGGTACAATCACGCAACTCGGGGATCAACATATAAGATGCTGCTGTGCTGAACTGCAACATATAAGGGTGGACGACAACACTGGCAGAAACTGAAAGGACTGTCAACAGTGAACCGAGAAATGCTGATACAACCCGAGGTCTTCACCGATCACAACGGCACAATTCTACACAATGGGAATAAATGAGTTGAAGTCGACCATGTGAGAAATCGTTGGATTACCGGGCAATGATGTTTCCCGTTAACCAACGCGAGACAACCCACCGATAATGATAATGAGTGTCAAGGTGCCCCAGTACAATCTGACAAGTGTGAATGAATGAGTTGAAGTCGCACACTTGAAAGAATCTACCAATCAGGAGGCAATGATGAATCCCCACTGTCGATAGCGAAGAGTCTGCCACTGATGACTGCAAACCCTAAGGTACTGACAAAAAGACTCTAGACCTTATTCCCAGAGCAATGAGTTGGAGTCGATGGGAAAAGATCTATTGGAAGGAAGGCATTAAGGCATCCCACATCAGTCCAGCGAGATTTGGAAGGAATCGGACGAAGTAGAGTGATGGAACCAAACCGAAGTACGTTTCCGACATGCACAAGATGAAGCTAGCGCACGGAAGAAACCCTCTGAACCAACCAATAATGAAAGATGACACAGAGGCGAGAAATCCACCGATAGGGTCAAATGGAAATCAAGGTACTGCACGAATCCCAAGTGTGATAATGTGTGCTGACGTCGAACACGGGGGAAACCACTCAGTCAAAGACCCATGATGATGATCAAATGCTGAGCACGAGGTCACCTATCAATGATGGAAATAGGCCCAAGGTGCGGCTCTAGGTTTGCTCTCAGAGCAACGTGTCGTAGTCGATAAGAGACAAACCCGCCGGCAAGAAGTCAATGGGGACCTTCAAACCAGCACGAGCAGAAGATCAAAACATCTGATGTGATAGAACATGATACTGACAAGACCGGGAAGGCCGACTGAATAATGAGTCAAGAGACACCGCAGAATGGCTGACTCAGGCTAGACTTCCCTTGAACAAAAGCACGACTCTGTGATGACCATGGCAGTAAAAGTGACACTGTATAAGTCTGTCTTGCAGGAGGCAAACAAACTCTCCATATGATTGGAAGAGATAACCAACCGGGGGAGAACTGACAAGTGAAACATGGTAAAGGCTGAACCTAGGTCAAACTAGAACCATCCCAAATGAAGGAAATATATATAAGTATATGTGCTTTGTTCAAGGGCTACAAAACTGACTCTGTACTGCCATCAAAACAACGAAGATACATCCCGTTCCCGCGCTTTTTGTTATATTTTTATTTTTGTCTTTTTCATATAATAAGCCCTAAAAGCAATAAAAGAATGCTAAGGTATAAATGATAGAACGAGTGTCAAAAGCAGATAATGATAGTTCTGGGATTCAAACAATTTTATGCCAAATGCAAAAGGCAAAAACTGTCAAGAGTATTCAGGAACGTTCAATCCATGGGTACAAAGGTGTCAAGTCGTGATAGCTAAGTGCATGCAATGGTTAACTTGTACAGAAAGTCAAGGTCAAAAGTTGGCTTAAACATCGAGTCTAAATGAAGCCGGCTAAAGGCCAGGATAAACAAGTAGCCAATATGCAATGCAGTAATACAACTTAACGACACCAGGGAGCCTCTAGGGTATAAGCCAGAAAATGATAAGTGATGAAGGAGAAGAATGAAGCTTCAACGCAGAAGACATGGCGGGACTAAAGAGGACTCCCGAGCCTACATAAAAAGCAGCATGGGCAACAAGTGATAGCGAGGAACTAACTAGGAAGCCCATGTAAAGGAAGGCTCTACCATCAAGTCATGATTAAATAATCAGCGAGTGAAATGGGTGTAATACTCATGACTTGATGGGATCGACCCTAAGGCAAGTGATCAGTATGGAGGCTAGAATGCAAGATGCAATGGAAAGTGATTCCCTAACCTATATGCCAGTGAAGATCATATACCTGCCGTGAAGAGTCTGAAATCATGGATCAAAAACCGGAAAAAATCTCAAAATCGTCAAAATGTACCTGAAAATATACCAAACTGGGCACTTCCAAGCAATCGAGTTATACAGCATAAGACAGATCGAAAAAATAAGCATAAAGAAATTTTTGCGAAAATTTTCAATTTTTAGCCATAAATACACAAGTTACCTCTCAATTGGTTCATTATGCATAGCTGATTTGGAAAAATTGCTCTGGAGCTAAAAACTTCTTTCAGCAAATCAGGAACAACCGACCGTCGGAACTCAGCGAAACTTCAGGTAGGCTCCTTAATCATCCTGTTTATTCATTTTGTCCGTTTGAAAATTAAAATTAAGTGATTTTTTGCCTTGAAACCCTTATTAAAAAATGCGTATCTGCGCATACGTGGGTTCAATGAAGGCAAGTCGCGTATACACGCGACTGTGCACAGGGAAAGTAGCGTATGCGCAGGTCCGATTTCAAAAAAGTGTTTCTAATGCAAATTTTGATGAAATTTCTCAGGATGACCATCTCATGGAGGGAACGTGAGCATAGCGCAATAGACCAAGAGGTCATGCAGGATCGCGCAGCACAAAATGTCCTCCGAAACTGTGGATTGTTCAAATTCTTTAAAATGCCCAATATGAAAAGTAATGTGTGATTGCTTGAAATGCTCGTAAATTACTGGGAACCAGATCAGGATTGCTTCATAATTGATCAGATGCCACTACGCATAGAAGTGGAAGATATATACTTTATCACTGGACTCTCCAGGAGGGGAGACCCAGTGGACTTGCACGGAAAGCCCCTGGGAGGGTTGACCGTGGAAGACTATGTCCAAATATATTGCGTAGATAATTCCAAGAAGGTTGGAACACAGATTGCAATTAGAGATATCAGGGATTTGCACATAAAGATCCTCCTGTTCACCATCAGCAGAGTGGCAGGATCTGCCTCACTACATCAGGCGTCCAGGACGCAAATGAGCATAGCTGTAGAGTGTTTGATTCACGTCTACGATTGGTGCACAGCCCTGCTACAGAACATGAAACAACAACTGACCTCCATTCGCCAAACAAAGACAAAACACTTTGGCTATGGGACCATTTTGACAACATTCTTCTTCGAGAGAGTTCCAGCTTTGAGACCCAAAGTCATCTCGACTATCAGCAGCCCGCGGGACCCAAGAATTGCCCGTTGGGCAGACATGATGAAGAGACTGGGGGGCAGCGAGGTACCCCGAACCACCTGGGACGATGAGTTCTTCCTGTGGTGGAGAGAACAGATCATCGCAGTGGACGACTATCCCTATGCCGGGATGGACTTCCGAGGAGATCCAGATCTAGTACTTCCACCCGGTGCAGCATGGGGAGCAGTCGGTAAGTTTTTTTGCAAAAATTTTGACTTATATGATTTTTTTTTTGGATTTTTTCAATTATGTATGAAAAAAGAAAAACAAACATGTTTTTTTTTATTGGATTCATAATGACTGACAATTAAAAATGATCATGTTTCAGATGTTGGACCAGTTCGTCCTGAGGGCCTACCGCGCCACAAGCGCCACAGAGGTGAGGCGGAGACAGTGGATTCCGACAGGACTCTCCAGGCCGTTCAGAGAAACTTGGAGGGACTGACCCGCCAAATCCCTATGGCTGCCGTGGAGGACTTGCCGGAAGCCGTCCAGAGACGGGTTGTAGGAGTACCCCGTGACTGGGTTAGATTATTCCGCCGTGTGGCCACTGCAGTTATGTTCTATAGGAACACGACTTCTGGGCAGGGTCCGCAGGAGTAGACAGATTTTATATGTTAGATGACTGTATATTTTTTGAGACTGAACATGATGGGGCATAAACCCAAGTTTTGTACGAGATTATGGATCCAAATTTTGTAAAGTTTTTTGACACTCCGATGATATATATACAGCGATATTTGATGTGATGTGATAAATGTATCAAATGTATGATGTTTTGATGATTAAAATTTATTATATTGAATGATTAATATGCCAATCTAAAGCTTGATTAGCTAATGAGTCAGCAAACCAATTCTCAGCTCGAGGAATATGAATGAATGTTAAAAATTGAAATGACCTTTGTAACAAACGTACCCTCAAGAACAATCGTAATAAAATTGGATCTCGTACCCGATAAGTGTTGTTCAACTGCGACACCACCAGCTGGGAGTCCAAGAAAACTACCAACGAATCAACACCCAAAGATATTGCCTCCGAGAGTAGATGAATGACTGCAGTGTATTCTGCCACGTTATTGGAAGCAGGACCAATGCAGACCCCTCTTGATACCAACAGCTGACCGGAAGGATAATGAAGCACCCAAGCCGCGGAAGCTAAGTTCCGGGTGTGTCTACTAGCACCATCGGCAAAACCAAAATGACTCATGACATCAACACAACCTGCCAAAGCAGATCAAAAACATCACCACCTCATCAAAAATCGAAAATCAAACAGATATGTACAAAGCAAAAAACTACTATATACAAAGCAAAATGCCAGGCCAAAGCCTAGGCATAATACTTCTTCAAATAGAGCCCATTTCGGGGCTCCGGCAACTCATTCCCCTCGAATTCAACCAAGGTATACGCTCCTTTCTTAAGGACCTTCTTAACGATATAGGGGCCATACCACATCGACTTAAACTTTCCTGCCCCCAAGGCATCTTTTTCTTGGGCATAGACCAAAACAAGGTCACCTTCGGAAAAGATCCTAGGCTTAACTGCCTTATCGTACTGAGCTTTAACTCGGTTTTTATGGGCTTCATTCAACGTGGCGGCATCTCGACGCTGCTCATCAAGATGTTCCAGATGAAGAAGCCGCTCTGCCAGACTAGAAGTGTCAGGAAGAAGCTCAACATCTAATTTAAGGGAAGGAATCTCGCATTCAATAGGGAATACGGATTCCACCCCGTGGACTAACTGAAATGGAGTAAAGCCAGTTGCAGTTTTAACTGACGTCTTGTATGCCCAGAGTGCAGGATATAGCATAATGTGCCAGTTGGATCTATGTTTATCAATTGTCCGTTGAAGAATTGTCTTCAAGGATTTATTCACGGCTTCCACTTGCCCATTGGCCTGAGGATAATATGGAGATGAATGCTCCTGTTGGAAACCCAATTTAAGAGCCAACTCAGCCATCATACTATTCTGAAAGTGACTGCCATGGTCAGTGACAATCTCTCTAGGTATACCGAAACGAGCGATAACTTGGTTGAAAAAGAAAAGAGCTGCAGTCTCACCATCGTTCCCAAAAGTAGGCATAGCTTCGACCCACTTCGTAAAGTAGTCTACTGCTACGATAATGTACTTGTGACCTTTTGCCGAAGGCGGGTTACAAGTAGTATAATCCATACCCCACTTTGTAAGGGGTCCGACAGTAACGACTGGAAAAAGCGGAGCTGGATGAGCGCGCATTTTTCGAGTATACACTTGACAAGGATGACACTTCTTGACCGATTCAATACAGTCTTTGAAAATCAAGGGCCAGAAGTAGCCAGCACGCAAAATCTTTTGGGCTGTAGCAAGCCCTGATAAATGACCCCCACAAGCTCCACCGTGAGAATCATTGAGCACAGCCTCAGCTTCTTCGAAAGTTAAGCAGCGTCTTAGGATTGAATCAACCCCTCGACGGTATAAAGCATCACCAATAATCAGATAACTTTTGGCTAAGTGACGCAGCTTACGACGCTCATCTTTCGAAAAAGAAGAGGGAAACTTCGCAGTCTGGAGATACACAATGATATCCCCATACCAAGGATCTTGTGGAGAGATTTAAAACAAGTGTTCGTCCGGAAAGGACTCATCATAGATCATCTCCTCACCACAAGGCAACTCGGAGATCAATTCCGCAAAGACTAATGACTTCTTGGATTTGGCAGACATGAACTCTAGATCGAATTCCCGTAATATCACAATCCATCTATTATATTTGCCCCCAATCACTCGCCTGCTGAGGACAAACTGAAATGGATTGGCAGCTGCCAAGACATAAGTTTTGCGAAGAATAATGTAATGTCGGAGTCGCTGCACAGCATGGATCACCACTGCGAAGGGCAGAACACCAACCGGGGTGTATCGCGCCAGTCCTACCACCGACTACAGTAGTAAATAACATGCTCCTAGCCAGAGCATCATCCTCCTCGAACCGCAACGCATACCACAGATTCGTCGTGAGCGGAGCAAAAGAAAATCTCCTCGCTATAATCGGGGTGGACCCGCAAAGGAGCAGAGGTTGTACGTCTTTTCAAGGCATCGAATGAGCGTTGAGCGAGTCGTCCCAAAGAAAAGGGACTCCTTTCTTCAACAGTCTCATATATCCCTTTGTAATCTCAGCATAGTTAACGATAAACCTCCGAAGAAAGTTAGACTTCCCTTGGAGACTTCGAAGTTGACGGATTGAAGACGGGGGAGGCAACCGAAGTATTGCCTCAACCTTGAAGGGATCTACCCTTATCCCTTCACTAGACACGATAAATCCCAACAGCCGACCGGATGTTACCGCGAAAACGCACTTGTTCGGATTCAAACGAATTTTATAAAAATGACATCTTTCAAATATTTGCCGGAGGTGTCCTGGATGATCCATCCTCTTTCGAGAATGAGCAGCTAGATCATCTAAGTATGCCTCGATGATTTTCTTGATGTCGTGGAAGGCGTAAGACATGGCCCGCTGAAAAGTAGCTCCAGCATTTTTAAGACCAAAAGGCATTTTCTTATATGCAAACGTACCCCAGGGACAAATAAATGCCGTCTTATGTTGATCTTCTGGACGGATAGTAATTTGATTATAACCAGAGAAACCGTCCATGAAGGAGAAAATCTCGTTACCGGCACACTCGTCAATAATATGATCAATGAACGGTGTGGGGTAATTATCCTTAGGACACGCCTTATTCAGGTCTCTGAAATCGATGCACACTCGAATCGTTCCTTGCTTTTTATCTACCGGAACGGGGTTTGAAACCCATTCAGTCAGAGGAACTGGGAAAATGAATCCCGCCTTAAGCAGCTTTTCAACTTCAGCTTTGATAGCTGCCGCCTTCCTAGGATTAACCGGACGAAGTTTTTGCCTGACCGGCTTAGCGTTTTCATACGTCTTGATCTCATGCTGGACAATAGATGGGTCTATGCCAGGCATTTCCTCATAAGACCAAGCAAAAACATCCCTATACTCTTTGAAGAGCTCGGTATAGATTTGAATCTCGTCACTGGAACATTCAGCTCCAATGAAGACATTCTTGACAATATTTGGATTCCTGGAGATGTTCACCGGGATAGTAGGAGAGATCACAGCCATGTTCCCTTCAGCATAAACCTGTGCTGGTGCTAAGGGGCTCAAGACTGGGTGAACAGGTCCAGGAGACTGAGGACTTGGAAAACTTGTTTCTACTTCGCTCAAGTCAGGTAGGAAGTAAGACCGATGATGCAAGTCATCCCACGGTCTATCTATACCTGTCATCGCTTCCAGGATGGCCTCTTCAGAATGGAAGAGTGGTATCTAGACAATCCTGGGCAGAAGAAGAAGTAAGCGTCCAAGCCGTAGCCACATCACCATCCAACTCTTCCGGCGAAAGAGGAGCTGGATCAGACTCTGCAGTGTCAACAACAGACTGATATGCAATCTCAGCTGCAGAAATCGGGAATGCCATTCCACCCACTTGCCCTTCTTCCAATGTGGTAGTTGGAGAAGGTAAGGTCCAAGGGTCCGAAAAATAATGAGTTCGAAAGAACTCTCTTCGAAGGGGAGCCTTGGAGGATGAAATAGCATTAATAGACACCTTAGGAGGAGGAATATCAAAAGAACCCATCAGGGAAGAATACATTCCAACTCCCAGATTCTCGACAGGCGCCTTGGTATTATCCAACTTAGGTACAGATGAGTCAGAAGGCGCATCCAGGTCTACAGGAGGACAGTCCAGTTGATCCACTGTGACTATCCTCCCTTCGTGGTGGAAACATACAATTCAAAATAATGAGGATGCAATGGCATCCATTTCATATATCCAGTTCCTCCCCAGCAGAAGGTTGTAGTCCAAGGCTGCATCTACTACCTCAACTTCTATGTTAACGGTTTTGCCCCCAACACAGATGGGCAAAGCCGGGACAATACCATGGGGTCTGTGAGAATGACCATCGAATGCAGTAAGAATGGTGCTAGATGGAGCAGCTTTGGGAGATCCAAGTGTCTTCCAGCATGCGAAAGACATCACGCAAGTAGAAGCACCCTCATCAACAACCGTGCGAAAGATGTTAGTCTTCCGATACGATGATTTAATATGGAAGGCCATATGATGAGGAAGTCTCTTCTTAAAATTATTCATATCAAAGGTAATCAGAAGAGAATTTTTCGGATCAATAGCCCCAATGGCAATGAGCAAAGCACTGCGCTGAGCCGGACAAGACTGGAGTACCTCTAAAGCTGACATAGCACAAGGACTCTGCGCCAGATCTTCTACAATCGAGTAGTTCTGGGCAGCCCTCATGTTCGGATTAATCGTTGACCGTTTAGAGGATGCCTTCGGTATCCGAGGCATAGACTCGACAGTTGGCTTCGTGATATGAAGCGGCTCAGTAGCATCAGGAACTTCCTTAGCTTTCGAAGATTCCTCTCCGCCATAATCATGGGATCTTGTAGCGACATCCACGTGAGCACTCATCATAAAGATATTCGATGGAATTTCTCCTTCCTGAGGACCTCCAGAGGAAGCCCCAGGATTTTGATTCACGCCAGCAATTAATTGCTGCCCTTGGGGAAAAGGGTTTGTTAGCACAGCCTGGGAACTAGAAGAACCCTGCTGAGATAACAGGCGCTGAGCATCCTGAATTTTCGGGAAAAGGTGTGTGAGATGGTCTCTAGTACAAAGCTTGCATGGAAACTTCACTTTCTTTTTCTCCTTTTGGCCCTCACCAACACGCTCGTTGGTTTTATTTGCATTGCCCTTCCCATTCTTGCCCTTCTTCTTGTTATCACGTCCCTTCTTCTTCCCATCGGACTGTTGATTTCCTTTGGGTTCAGAAGATTGGACAGCATTAATGGACAAAGACTGGGAAGGTGATGAATCAGCAGGCACAGCCTGACCAGAAGAAGCAGATTGTAAAGACAACTGCTGCAATTGAGAAAGCAGGCTGGCTGCACTACTACCGACCGATCCGACAAGTCCGTCACCATGCGGACCAGGTTTAGGTTTCGATAGATCCAATTTGGAGCGAGGAGCATTAGGCAAATACTTGTAAAGACTCCCGCACCGAGAATAGATCGCTTCTAACCGCCGTCCAAAGATGGCCCTCGTCTCTTAATATACCCCCGATATGACATCCCTTTGAAATGTCTGACCGAAGCGATTTCAAAAACCACTCGAGAAGGAACTCACTCGGAATTTGGGCTTTGGATAAGCCTCTTCTCTCCATTCCCTCGAATATGATCGCAAGTCGTAGTTAATTTCATCCTACTTAAAAATTAGCCGGGGGAGTCGTGTCCCACTCTCATATCTCATTGCAACTCGAAAAATGTCTGCAGTAATAGCCAGTTCTCCAAATGTGGCGAAACTGCCCCCAGTGAGCTCTATATACCACTTTGCGGCATTTCCAGTTAAGGTGCGCTGAAATAATCTCAATCTAATTGAGTCGTCGATCAGAGAGTTTGAAGAGCACCATAAGTGGAAAGTGGTGATGTGATCTGCCGGATCTTCACCATTCTTGCCTTCAAACTTAGGAATGTCTGAAGGAAGTTTGGTTGGAACCGGAGGCCACCCCGGACTGTATCGAATCGGGTCATTAGTTAACTTTGCCAAGTCTGGCAAGTTTAACGTTGCCAGAAATGGTAATCGAGGCGGAGCCTGAGAATTCCATCCTTGATGGGATGGATTTCCAACATTCTGAAAAGAATAGCCAGGATTTGATGAGGCACCAGGCTGCCAGAAAGGACCCGTAGAAAACGGAGAAGAACCTCCTCCCCACGCCGAGTTACCAAAAACCAGACTAGTTCCCCCCGATGAAGTATTGACTGAAGAGGAAAGCCCCTGGTAGGGGTTCCACGCATTAGACAGAGGAGAAAAAGACTGATAAGCACTCGATGCAGGGAAAGAAGCATTCCCTTGATGACTCGCGATGAACTGATTCCCTGCCCCCGACGTTGCAAACATAGGATTCCATCCCATAAAAGCAGTCGAACTTGGCCCCTGAGCCCAAGGATTGAAACTTTGGGTCTGGGACGTAAAAGGAAACGACCCTAAAGAAGGATTGGGACTAGGAATATGCCCAGTCCCAAAGGGGAAACCCTGAAACGAAGCCGATCCACTAGCCATGTTAGACATGGGCGTAGATCCAGTTGCACCGGCGGTAAAGGAAAAAGAGGGATTTCCAGCAATGGACATCCATGAAACGAAGGGACCAGATTGAGAAGCATATGCTTGGGTGAACCCAGAGCCAAACATAGCAGTGCTAGAAGCACTCGAACATAGAGCAAGAGTGCCCCCTGCCTCGACAGAAGCAGGGGTCTGAATACCCGCAGCACTCACGGTAGAAGCCGCGTTCCCAGCCGGCAAGATACCAAAGACAAGAAAGATATGGAAGATCCGCTGGCTTCACTCCGGTCCGACGACCGACAACAAACGAAGCATCAAGAGGAAGAGGAGATGGACCTGTAGCTGCAGGCTCAGGTATATCTTCTATCCGAAAATCTTCTTCCTGAGGAAACAATACTCTCGAGGTGAGCGGAACGCTCCTCTCGGAACCGACACCGGAATCAGCAACGAAACCTTCAGACCTTAGTGGAGGATCTCTCTCCACAACGTCAGACTCTACAGGGTGAAAACCACCTGCTAAATTGCTCCTACGCCTTCTCGAAGAAGGCTCTGCACTCTCGGGAGATAACCCCCGGATTCTCCTCGAACGTCGAGGCGCTTGATCAGCCACTTTTACAGATTTATTATATTAGACTCAAGAAAAGTGAAAAGCTAGGCAAGCTAGGAGCAAAGAGCACTCACTAAAATCAAAATCCCTAAGAAACAGCAAGCAAACAGCCTCCAAGTATTTCCGCTCCGGGTGATGAGGACCGACACCAAAACACAGAAAGCGGGCGACAGGGGCTCGGTGCGTCCGGGATGGATTAGGGGCCCGCAATCAACCAGCGAAGGCACAGGGCGTCGGGCCACGCCCACCTCCTAACGAGCGCCCTTGTCGGCCACACCCGTTTCGCAAGGGCACCCCCGTAAGGCACCTGTCGAAAGTGATGCGACGTCCGCTCGTGTACCACGGTATTCCTTAAACAACACTGTGGAACCTAGAACAAATAACTATGGACACCAATCCGTATCGGCCGGGCTTAATGGTCTTGAGGTCAGATTCACTAATCGCGAGGGGCATCCTCTTCTTAACTTCTACTTCTCGCGCTGACTTCTGGATGAGCTTCTGCAACACTGCCACTAGAGTTGGATTTCGCTCAATTAATTAACTTCTATGTTTGTTTGAGCGGCCTTGGAGAGTTAACTCTCCACTCACCTATTCCAAGGCCCTACAACCTAGCTAGTTGGTGATTGACACTTAGTAAAACTCGCTAGTTGATTTTAGATTAAATCGCTTATTTTAAGGGCTGTTGTATTAAGTCACAAGGATATGGAGTTGAAACCAATGGTGTTTTGACGCAAAAGAAATTAATAAAAACCTGACTACATGCACATGCAGTTCTTTGTCTTTCGATGAAGAGCAATTTCTATATAAGTTCTACGAGACTAAAAAAATGTATTTTTTCTTTTCGAATTACAAACTCACACTCACAAAAACTAAGAAGCTAACTAAATGATTCAATGCACCTAATGCAAATGACCACTAGCATGTAAATTCTAAGATGCAAAAAGTCCCTTGAAACAAGGTGAAATTTCCCAAAAATCTCCTTCAATTTTAACTCATCTTTTGTTGTCCAGGAAGCCAATTCTTGAAACAAGAACTCTTAGTATAAGACAACAAAAATACTTGACAACAAGAAAAAGAAATCAAATGACAACTTCTCCTCAAAATCAAACCAAAAACTAGAAGCAAGAAACTTCACAAAAGCTCCAAAAGATAAGGCCAAACGAAAATGAAAAACGCAACAACAAAAACAAAAACAAAACCAAATTTTTTTTGAGTTTTTGAAATGCAAAAAACAAAAAGCAAAACGAATGTTTTTGGGCTTTTTAGTTTTATAAAACAAGAGCTCAAGAAGACCAAGCACAACTATCCCAATTCAAGCCAAAACGAGACCGAATTCCAAGCACAAACTTCAACTATGCCCCCAAACCTTATAAAGCTAATGATAGCAAGATCAATAAGAGCAACGGAAGACCAAGAACTCAGCCAAGCAGCCTAGACGAATAGTGCAAACTTGCCGCAACAAAAGACTCCAAAGAAGCAAGAAAAGTTCTTTAAAAATTGCAACAAAACCCTAGCCTATGAAACTCAAGAAAACCAATCGAAAACAAAGCAAAAACGCAATGCAAAGCACAACACAAAGATAGGAGCGAGTCAGTGAGCAGAAGCTCTCTGTTCTGATAAAGCAGAACAGCCAAGAATGCTCAGAAAGCAATCTTGGAACTCAATCCAGGAGTGCCAGCACCAACACGAACACTCTGCCAAAAAGATTAGTTTTCGAACAAACGAAAGAGAAACAAGACTTGAAACCACTTCTGTCACACTCCAGTAAGTACAAAGACTCTGCAGACACAGGCCTTCACAGCCAGAAAAGACCAAAAACACCAGAATCTTAAAATTTCAAAATTTGCCTAGGTATACGCGACCTAGCAGTTATGCAACCAGCGTGTATACGCGTCTGTGTATAGGGAAACTCGCGTATACGCGGATCCTTTTACACAAACTCGCGGGTATACGCGACTGTGTGCAGACAAAAAGGCGTATACAAAGAAAGATAATGAAAAACAAAAAAGACAAGTCTGGGAAAGACACCAAGACTTCAGACTGACTGCAAGA
The DNA here is from genome assembly GCA_034641835.2 of Pinus albicaulis. NCBI lineage: Eukaryota > Viridiplantae > Streptophyta > Pinopsida > Pinales > Pinaceae > Pinus > Pinus albicaulis. Next base: position 28,878,480 of record CM076578.1, on the reverse strand, counting down.
AAGCAAACTGGACTGTAAAAGACAGAAAAAACTGCTGGCAACCTACCAAACAGCTGAAACAACCCAACAGGAGAATCACAAGAATGTGATCCCCAGTGGAGTCGCCAGTTCTGTTTCGGGGAATTAACACCCTAGAGGTTGGTTGGGATTCAACCTCCACAGAGCAGGGGCGTACTACTTAACAGAGACTCACACGATCATGCATATTCATAAAAACTAAATAGAGCAGAATGAGAGGTTTACCCGTTGGTCCTACGTTTGAAGTAGATCCACGTGGAGTTCAAACTCCCTGCAACCGTCCTTCCTCCTTAACCCGAAATACAAGAAGAAACCAGCACAAAGGACAAGTTGTACAGCATATTTCTACTCTATATGTTAGTGAGATTCATATAAAACATTAAATAAATCATAATGAATGCTTGTATAACAAATATTCTCATACATAAAAGCATACACTAACACGTTTATTTCGGGTCAACAACATGATACTTCGTATTATAAATAGTACGTACAACAGTAATCAAGAGGGAGAGATCACCTGATCCTTCCAAGGCCTCTGCAGTCGTCGTCCGATCCGTCCAAACCCTTGCCTCGCTAAGACTCCTTCCAAATAGACCATACTTGTGATAACATATAAAGGGATGGGTATCTCAAGGAAACAAGGGTTTCCTATAATGAATCGGGAAAGTGCAGAGGCACGTAGATCCGACTGGGATAGGGAACCAATGGGGAGGAGGCCATCAATAATTCTCTCTCTCCCTTAGGCCATACACATGAGGGCTTTTTATAGTCCTTCCAAGTAGTTTCAGAAGTTGGAAACATTTGGCCACGGGCAGGGGTGGTTGAACTACCTGAGTAACCATCAAACCCGCGCAAAATTAGGGAGTTTTTATATATTTTTTAATCATTTTAATGGCATACGCAGAAAAGTCTAGCTGGACTCGCGTATACACGTGGAAAATCACGGGCATAGTCGCGTATGAGGAATTTCACACTGTTTTTAAGTGAATTTGTCAAAGTCTATAGGAATGGGTGCCCAAAAGCCATGAAGCAATCATGAATCATGTCAAAGTGAGAAATGATGCTATAGACATACGTGGTCTCCATGGATCTAGAAAAACTGCTGGAAAGTCAGATTCTCTTTGAATTCTCTAGATTGAGATATGTACTTTGCAAGATAATCACTAAGAGTCTCATGCTCCAACTATCCTCCATCTCCATGCCATTCATTTCCTTCTGCAAGGAAAGTGGGCATAGTAGGGTGTTGTGGAACTTTCTGCACCGTCGGTTTCTTATACTACTGATAGGAAGTGCTTGGACCTTCTCCATTCTGAAACCCTCTTGAGGTTTCCTTTTGCTTTTCCCTTCTCATTTATTTTATCTCCATGGTGAGATCCTGCATAGATCTGAAGAGAATTGTGGAAAAAATAAATCCTTTCGCCATTGAAGACTTCTTCTTTTTCTGATTTTTCTTCTTATTCCTCTGATGTCATGAAATGCCCACAAGCTGAGCCAAATATCATGCTCTGGTACCACTATAATATCCCAAAATAGGAAAGACAGGAATATAGAACATTTATAACATTTCAATCAAGGCAATAACCAGAATGTAAACATAAAACTGTAAAATTCTAGAAATGTCGGAATATAACATCAAGACATTAAAATATCAGCAAAAAAAATTGAGCCATATCATTATGGAGCAATGTAAGTACACAATGCTCCAAAAGGAATGCACTCAAGCCACAAGATGGCTGAAATACACTACTGAAACCTAGCACTCGAAAGTATAAACTGTTGCTATTGGGAAGAATATCTATGTGTGAGAGGCTACTGGATTTCTCAGAAAGATCTGTGATTTTAACCATGGATTCTACTCAAAAAACCTAGAAAAACCCAGAAATAGTTTGGCCAGATATTGAGTTTGGAATTTCGACCCTTTTTAGGTTGCACACTGCACCCCTACTGGCTAAGTTACGCACTCCCTGGAGACAAATATTGATCTGGGGCTATAAGAATGATCTATCAGTTGCAATATGACCCACTCAACTCACTAATTGAAGGGTTGGTCCCTTCTCCTGATTTCCAAGCTCAAAAATTGAGCTCTAGCTCCTCCACTGAATATGCAGCTGCTGCATGCACTACTGCTGAGAAATACTGTGTTGTCTAGGAGGGATGATGATGTAGCCTATTGATAGATAATACAATGCTGATCCCAGGCTACTGAAGTGATCCCCGAAGTGAAGGATTAATCCCTCACAGGATTCCAAGTTGATTTTCTTGGAACTTCCTCTTTTCCTTAAACCCTCACTGCAGAATTACGCAATTCCTGCAAGAAATGTTGTTGCATAGGAGATAGATGGATGGCCTGATGCCGGATATGACAATGAAACTCCCTAAAGACTGCAATGGATCCACAGTGTGAAGGGTTGATCCCTCCACATGTTTCTTAGCTGAAGAATTGATAACAATCTTCCAACTCTCAAACCCAAGATTAGGAATGTGTAATTCCTGTAGCTGGAAGTGCAGATGAGAGTGGTTGAAAGTGGCACCGATTTTTGGATGATGAATGCTTCCCAAGAAAACCTTCCCAGAGTAGGCACTCGAAGTCCCCCGTGGGTAAGGTTGGGATTCCCACTTGGGAACACTCGGTGCTAAACAACACAACAGAATTAGCTAAACACCTAGAGCGTGCAAAGAAATGTCTTACGACACTCAACAATAACAATCTAGATCCCCCTCCTTTGTTGTCCTCATCTTCCTTTTATGGTTGTGAGCCTTCCCTAGCCTTGGCCCACCTCATAACTGTGCTGCACATGTGGCCACTAGTCTCCATAAAGACTGCGTTGTCCTCCATGATCTCCATCATTGCTGCAATTACTCTCCACTTCCTCCATCATGTGTGCATTTAATGCACCACTTCCTCCATCATCTTTGCAATTGCTTCTCCACTATCTCCATCATCTTCCTCCTTAATGCTCTATTACCTCCACTCTTTCTTCATTATTATGTTTCTCCACTACTCCATAATGCTACTCCACTACTCAATTAACCCACATTCATACTATAGAAGTGGATTTTATTCATCTACTGGGTTTATGGGTCCCTCCACCCTTTTATTTACTTAACTAAATAAGAAAAGTAAGAACTCTAATATTCCAATTAGCTGATGGCAAATTTGGAATATTACACATATGTAATAAAGATGGTTGGTTTTAATTATATAGTTAGAGATTTTTTTTTTTTTTAATATATAAATATGTTATATTGAAATTATAATGATTAATAAAGTCATGAAATCAAATTTACCTTGGTTTCTTAAAGTTAGATGCACATATTATTTACTAATAGTATTTATTATGAAATGTGAGGAAACAATTAGAGGATTTTATTGAGAAATTTTTATGTGCATACAAGTTTATAGGATACATATTATGTGGTGATGATGATCGTTCATTAAAACTAATATATATTCATCTTAATCATAGATATAGAATGCACTAATAAGGATCAAATCTCTATAAGTACAAACATTTTTAGAGTGCAAAATTTGAAGCATATATATATATATATATTTCATTATTTAAATTGAATTTTTCAATGTTTTTTTCTCTAAATTGGACTAATTCTATTAATAAAAACATAATGTACAGGTCGAAACTTGCCCTCAGAATTGCTATGCTAGCCAATTCCGGAGGGAGTGGGCGTCCAAAAAACAAAAAAATGACCATCTCAAATGGGGAAACCGGTCTGAAAATCGCTGCCCTCAATGAGGAAACCAACATTGTCCAGAAACGACCAAAAGTTTGACAAATTGATTAGAAAATACATAATAACAGAGGAATTAATCAAAATCGAGAGAAGAAACCTCTCATTTCTATGGCTAAATATCATGCTAGGTGTCGTGCAGCGGTGGTGGTGGCTCCTCAATGATAAGACACATGTATTCATCTGAAGAGTCATCAACTTTCGTCAAGTGCTGGGCGGCGGGTTCTGGTGTGGTAGCAGTGCACACAAGGCTGGCGCTGCCCTTTCTCCTATCACCATCTGACCATTCAGGACTTCCAATACCACTTCCTTCGCTGCAGGAGGAGTGGGTTTTAGGCTTGACCGGCAAAGCTTCGGATTTCTGTGAGAGATGTGGAAGCACTAGAGAAATTATGGATTTCCATGGTCGCCTTCTGGAGCCTGTTCCCGCAGAGCTTGAAGGCACTTCTTGGAAGCTGACTATGATTGTGGTTGTAAGTCAGGGTCTATCCAAGGAATAGTCATATTGGAACTGGGCACAATTTTGTTCAAGAGGCGGTGAGAGATTGTCAGAGTGGATGGATAAGGGCGGTCGTGAGGCCTGATCCCTTCCTCTACCACGGCGGTAATGGATCTGATGCTTCCATGACATGTTGGAGCTGGAAGAAGCGTGAGGGAGGATAACGAGCGGAGGTGAGGAGGCTGAGTGAGCGATGGGGTCGGTGAGCTGAAGCTGCGAGACAGAATGACAATAGGTGCGAATGGGCGTCAGAGCAAGCCTAAAATGGAGGTCACAATGTGTCTCTGTGGGCGAGCGAGAGCTCAGAGCTGAGACAACAGAAAGACAAATGTGGCCAGAGGAGAATGGAAGCGATGGAGGACGCGGAGTCATTAAGAAGAGCTCAGGGCGATGTTTCAGACAAGCATTAAGACTAAGAGCAGAGACAATTAAGGTGGTTTGAGGCGAGTAGCTGGAGTAGTTAAAGGCTGCTGGACAGGCCCCATGCGTGACCATGTGGCTAGGCCATATGGCACGTGATGAGCCTGCCACCTCCCACATTCGTTCCAACACCCACATCTGAGGGGCATTTTTCAATGTTATATAGAGTACATAACTTAAATTTGTAAGTCCAAAAAATATTTATTGTATTTCATCAAAAATTGACAAATATATATTTAGACAAAAATGTAGAATAATGAGACTAAATCAAATGTTTTAACCATAATTTTTTTTTTTTAAATTGTTATATATATATATATATATATAGTTAATATTAAAATATTTCGCATAACATGTGCATTGAGACATTTTATCTATGGACTAGATTGTCCAAATTAAAATAGTTTTTCTTTCTATTAATTTATTTTAAAGTTTACATCTATATATATATATATATATAATTTTATTTTTTTATTTTTACTTATTTTTCTATGTGGTTCACTGACCTTAGAGATCTGTGACCATTACGTCCATAGAATACTTGTACCAAGAAGATCCACCTAAAGCAATTACTTCCCGTCAGCTCAACCACAGAACCTCGAAGGTGTCAAAATAATTGAACTGTGGACTCTCTATAGAAAATGTGCTTTAACTATGTGGAATCGATTAATTAACCAACCCTTGGGGTTAAGTCTACATCAATTTTACTTAATCTTGCATATTAAAATGTTTTATTTATAACTCATATTGAATTTTTTTATTATTATGAATATTGTAAATGAATGACTTTCAGATTAATCACATCATTAGGATTTGGTCGACGTTTCGAACCAACTAATGTAGTTCATCCCCAGGAAAAGGTGGAGAAGCTAATCGATCTTAATGAATAAATAGTGAAGATGCATCATTGTCCATAATAAATAGTGGAGATGCATCGTTGTCCGTAAATAACAGTTAAGAACTAGTTGTTAAGAACTAGTCGTTAAGACTAGCTATTAAGTACTAACCATTAAAACTAGTTGTTAGAAAATTACTTATAATTTTTTTTTATATAGTTAAGAATTAATATTAATTAATAAATTAAATAATTATAAAATAAAAATTTTAATTAATATAATAGAAAAAACAAATTTTAAAACTTTACCTGGTTAATTTTTTTATTATAAATTATTATTAAGTAAAATAATTAATTTAATAAATAATATTTAATTAAATATAATATAAATTAGTGAGAGGTAAAATTTATTAAAAATAATTATTTAAATTATTTAGAGAGATAATAAATAAAAATATTAAATAAAATAAGAAAAATAATAAAATATAAATAATAATAATAATAATTTACCTGGCGAGTCTAGTTCTTACTGAATTTCTAACCATCATCTTACTTAATTTCCAACCATAATCATGGTTGAGATTCTCAACATGCTTTTCAATTTTGACCGCCTCCCTTAATTTCCTAAGGTGGAAGTGATCAACCTTAATAACAACTTTGGAGTATATAATTTTAAATGTCGCGGATTAATGTTATATTAATAATTGAATGAATTACGCATCTCCTTCTTATTATTTTTATTAGGAAGTACTTGATATTTTTTATTTTACTTTTTAACTTTCAATTACTTTTTTCTTTGGAGATTAAATATTTTATTATATACAACATTAAAATAAATTTTTTTGATATATAAATATCCATGAAGTTGATATGGACATAAATTAATTAACATAGATTTTAGAATAGTCTATTTAAATCATATGTTGAAATATTTTTGGAAAGTATAAGGTTTAAACATCTTACAATTTTTTAAACTTGTAATTACTTTATCTTTTTTAAAGTCGATATGAAATTATATTACTTCATATGGCTATTAAAATATATTTTTATTGATGACTAGATGTGAGTGAAATATTTTTACAACTTCGGGTTTTAATATCAACAACATATCAGGTGACCATAGTAAAGTTGGGATTATTGATGATTATTGGTGTTTTATAATACTAAGTAACTAAACATGCATATTCATTTTTTGTTTTTATTATAACTTATATTTCTTTTCTATTTAGAGAATATTTTATTTTTATTTTAAGAGAGACAAATGTTAACTCCACTTTAAATATTAATAGAATCAAGCATCATCCTCATACTAATTTGTAGAATGCACCTCTTAGTACAATTAGCATTGACTTACCAAATCTATAAACTCAAATGTGTCATGTTGATTTATTAAGTTAATTCTATTATTAATGATTTGTAAATAATTTTTTTGAGTTACTTTTCATTTTCGGGAGTTACCAAGTTATGGAGTTCAACATCATCATTATTAATTTTTTATAAAACTAGATAATCTCTTAGACCCCGATATTTCAATATTTCAAGACAAAGTATTTTTCATCCTTTTGCAGTATTTGTCTTACAAATTTTATTAAAATTTTGAATTTTTCATAGCAAAGGGTTTTAAGTCTTATACAATTATATGTTTTAATATGAATCTCATTTGACTTTGTTTCATTTTTGCAATATTCATTTCCTTCTTACAATGAGATTGATCTTCCAACTTTGTAATATGCAAACTTTCTTTGACCGTGTTATTCTACATTTTTTCTTTAAACTTAGTTTTCATAATTATTATAATATTATTAATATGAACATCCTCCCTATTTCTTAGCATTTTAACCAAAAACAAAAAAACACATCTTTATTCCAACATCTTTTGAATTTTGAATGAATTTTGTTAATATTATATATAGTGATAGGAAGCCTCTCATTTTTCATATGAATTAGGTTATGACTACAGAATAAGAATTTAATCATAACACTACTCTTAATACGTGGAAGTTAAACTTAGAAGAAGAAAAACAATGTATATAACACTTAATTTTAGAGATATTTAATCTAGAGTCACTTTTAAATTTACTTAGTTTTCTTTCTCTTATTTTAGAAATATTATATTTCTAAATCTCATAATGACATAAACTTATTAAAGAAATCATTGTAATGAAAAATAAGGAAAATTTTAGAAATAGAAATTTATTTTATAATTTAGAAACTCTGCCAAATCTTACTAGTCAATGCAAATGATAAAATGTTTGTTGATATCCTTATAAAAAAATTATATTTCTAATAATTTTTTATATCGCCTCTATAAAATTTTGGTGATTTAAAATGTAAAATAATTTTATATTATAAAAATTGGGTGAATAATTTTTAAAAGAATTGCAAATAGGCAAATGTTTTTTTGTAAAAATCATGGAAAATTAGTCAAATGTGAATTTCAACCCCTAAAATTTTCCCTATCTTTATGTTTTTCTTAAAATACAAAATTTTCAACTTTACTATACAAAATTTGATACCATATATTTGACCAATGAAATATCAACAAATATCAAATTACATATTTTTTTTTTGGATAAAGATATTTATTTAAATGATATATTTGCCTTCATATACATAATGGCCACAACTCTCCTCATTTTTTTTTTGTAAATATAAACACATTCTATTTCATTCCAAAAGAAAAGATTTACAAAGGTATCTAGGCATAACTACCATATAATCTCCAAATAAACACACACCATTACAAACCTAATACAACTCCCTTCTTAGACCACGAGATAAGTAGGCGGTTTCATCTCAAAACCTGAGGTTAATACAATAGAATGAACAACATACAAAACATCCAAACAATCAAAATGTTACCATCAAGTGAAAGATAGAAATCATCAAGAGCATAGAGATTCTTGGGTAAGCATATCACAATTCCACCCAAGAGCCAAGAGTGTTTACATCCATAACCAATAGGACCCTAATGGAAACACATGGCCACCATTCCAATCAAATGCAACATATATGTAGTACTCCAACAAAATGGAAACGCTAACCATCCCAAAGTTTGTCCCAAGCAAGGAGTGTTTAAAATGTAGCAAGGAATAACTTCTTTGACTTGTGCCTTAGTCAAAGTTTCCAATTCGAATTCAATCTCATAGTTGCTTGAGTTAGATTTCAATTAACATGTGTGAAGTGGCCTATCACTGAGTTATTGTCAGTGAATTTGAGTTAGATGACATGCAATGAGTTATGGAGTAGTTGATGTCTAAAATTAGCTAACTAGTGGAGTTAAATCTAGTGCCTACCAGTCAACTGGTCTCTAGTTCAAAAATAGAGATAAACATGAGTTTAGTTGAGTAGTTGACTTTTTGTTAACTCAACTAACTCTAATTTAATAGTAGCAACTACTAAATTTAGCCCTAGTAGGTCATGCAATTTGAATTGCTTATTGAGATTGGATGAAGGCACAATTGTAACCATTATTGAACAACAGGTTTTGGTGTACATGCTTGAGAAGCAAGCTGATCTATTTCTCTTGGGAATTGCGTAAGGAAATAGGAGAAATTCCTATTTTTTAGGGGTAAATTTGCGCTAGGAAATAGGAGCTCTTAGCAGGCCTTATTTGCTTAAGTGTTGGGAGCGTCTTGTGTGTAGAGAGTTGATCAATATTGCAGGGAGATTCATGCTTGGAGAAAATTCTATGTAATAGATCATATTGCTCAGTTGATTCAATACAGGCAAGCATGGGTTTTCCCAGTTGGGTTCCCTAGATATATTTTGTGTTCTTTGTGTGATTGTGTTTCTATTCATAGTTTTATTTCCGCAAATTTTTGGTAGAGAAATATTGTGTCTTTTGTGATCAGTTTGCTCTCATTAGTAGTTGCAAGTTTTCAAGGATTTTCTACAAGGATAAACTAGGAGGGTTTCTAATAAACCGCAGCGTACCCAAAAAATAAGAGAAACACATACTAGCCCTGCACTCGGTAGCAGCAACTCTAACCAGAGAGTGTCCCAAACATGAAAAAAATAGGAGACATGGGGAAAAACTATGACATGTCCATAAAAAATAAGAACACTTACCAACCATGCACCATAGAAACAATTTGTACTAGATAATGGCCCAAACAAGAAAAACCTATGACACATGCTGAGAAAATCAACTACAAAATATGCAGTCCTGCAACTAATTCCCAAGACATGACCCTAACTTTTCCTTCTTCCATTTTCTCCATCAAACCTCGAACCAAGCCTCTAAATCAACCTGTCCTCCTGCACAAGAATTAGGGGTTGCATTGCCTTTATAAAATTCGATTTCCATGGAATCATCCTTGTTTGTTGTTTCCTTATCACTATAAAAAAGGTCTAATTCATTAGTTTGTTTTTGTCTAATTATGGAATCCACAACCATGGATGAATCAAAACTCTCCTCATTTAAAAAAAATAAAAAGTTATATTTACATTGTGGCTTTGAAATATTAAAATAAAATAGATCAATATAAATTAACATTCCTTTACCTTGGTGTAATGAAACACCAAAGTAAATTGTGATAGGTTTTGTTGAATGTATTATACTTGATCACATAATTATTTATTATGCATATGTAGATACCTTTCATTTTAATTGTGTAGTAGTGATTACAATTATATTTCCTACCCTTGATTGTGGTGTTGGTTGATGGGATGTTAGAGGCCGGGAGGGGAGCTCACCACTCCGTCACTTCCCACAACATTTAGGGGGGCAGGGATGGGGTGTTTGGATGCAATCCCAATTCAAGACCTACCAAATTCTTGACCCGAATAACACCCACAGCCACTCTCAGTGTCGAAACTAATCTCAAATAGGTGCTTATTTGAAACTAATCTCAAATGGTATTGTAAAATAGATAGCTATATAAGGAGTCTAGAATTTTATGGGTTTACCTCTCTCACACATGTAAAATTATAAGGTTTATGGGTTCCATGAAGAAGCTAAAGTTGCAGATCCGAATTGCAGTAGGAAAAAGTGTAAAAACTTGTAGCTGGGAGGAAGGAAACTTTATCTAGACCTCGTTGACCTTAGGAAGAGTTTTATTACTCTTGAAAGGTCCCAAAAGGATGTTGTATTAGGTTTTATTCAAGAGTTGTAAGTCTAAAATTGCAGGTTGAAATTTCAGGGTCAAAATTGCAGGTTGAATAACAGTATTGTAGTTGGCATATCAAAGTTCTAGTGTGTAGCAGTTTTGTGCAGATTCAAGAAAGGACTTGAGAGTCTTGACCATGTGTCTTCATGGATTGATAAAATATATATTTTTTTTTGTAACAAATTTTCTTCTTTTCTATGTTGCTGTTATGTTGTTTCTAATGTTACCTTCCTTGTTCTTCTCGACTTCCAAAATTTATGTTACAGTTCTCCTTTTTCCCTGTTGATTTAAACTTGCTTTACCATCTACACTATGTTTTCCTTCATTCTTCTCTTCCCTACATACTTATGTTTTTAGTATCTTTCCACATTAGCTTCTTTAATTCCTCTATTTCAATATCTATCTTGTCTACTATCTGGAACAAATTATTGGTTCCTTATTGGGATTTACTATTGTTCTCCATTGTTGTATCATGATACAAATTTCTTGGAATTTCTTTCACCACACTTTTCATTTTCTGCTAGAACTTTCCATCACTACTGTCCAATTGTTACATGGAAACATCAATCTCATTCTCATTTGAACTACTGCAATTCACTTTCCTTGGATTGTATAACCTATCTTCTAAAAACCTTAATTTTTCTGCAACATTTCCCATGTTTTGTTCATTGTACCTTGCCTAGTTCCTTCTAACGTTTCTTCATTACTTAAAGTATCTCCAACACATTTCACTATTTCCTATATATCCTTATTACCTGTAGATGCAAATCAATTTTTAGTTTTAAGAATATGAGACTTTGTAGTCTCTTTTGATGCTTCCAACATGTTGGCTTGATGGAGCCTAGACCCAGGTTCATATATGGCTATGTGGACAAAAAAAACTCACTATTATTGGCCCTTTCAACAACGATCTCTTGTGCAGACCGAAGTCTCACCCGAGGCAATATTATGGGATGCTAGAACCCGTTTTCTGCATCCAGCGGAACTATGGAGTGTGGATTTAGGGTTTATCTTCTCTTAAGCACTTATCAGAGCTTCGCAAAAAAAAGTATGCTAACTATGTAGTCATTGTTCAATAATTCTAGTTAACTAGCTTTTAGACTGCGCCATTCCTATTGAACATGCATTAATTAACATAAGAAACTATAATCTAGACTTCGTGATGCAAATATATGTAAAAAAACTAAATCTACACAGATAATAGAAGAAGAAAAGATAAAGCAAACACATAAGTAAGCAACACATATTTGTCCTCAAAATATTCATTTATTACTTCAGATCTAACACTTCCCACCCTGCGCACTCAGCTGCAGGGGTATGTGCACTCAGCTATAGAATTTCTAATTTCTCCACGCACTCAGCTACAGGAGCCTTCCCTTTCACACACAACACATAATACAGACTCAATACAACCTTACATCCAAATGCATTCTATGATTCATTCATGAGTTATAGACCTCTTACTTATAGAATCCTTATATAGTTATATTTTTTACAATACCATGGTCCAAAAACCATGGGCAGAGCTGAACGTATACAAAATATTCCCATCCCTTTACAAAATAAGGGAATTTGACCTGCCCCAAAGCCCCTAAGACTCTATTACATCTATGCACTTTTATCCTTGAAATACAGTCTTTATCAACATATTTAACTGAGGGGGTACCCTATCCAACAAGGATTTCAGACTGTGTGATTCCGCTTGAACATGCATTAATCAACATAAGAAACTATAATCCAGACTTTGCGATGCAAATATATATAAAAAACCCTAACTTGGCAAAGATAATATCAAAAGCACAGATAAAGAAAAACAGACAAGTAAAGGACACATATATGTCTTCAAGTCTTCTTTTATTACTTCAGATCTTCTCAATACAATGCTTTATGCCTTATACACTCAGCCGCAGGAGCCTTCCCTTTCACGCAAAACATAGGATATATAATCAATACAACCTTACATCTAAATCCATTCTATGATTTATTCATGAGTTATCGGCCTCTTACTTCTAGACTCCTTATATAGCTATCTCTTTTACAATACCATGGTCTGAAAACCATGGGTGAAGCTCAACGTATACAAAATATTCCCATCCCTTTATAAAATAAGGGACTTTGAACCGCCCCAAAGCCCATACGAATCTATTACATCTACGCATTGCGTGCTATGCTCCTCAAAATGCAGAGTCTTTATCAACATCTTTAACCGAGGTGTACCCTGTCCAACAACCTCCACACAAAAATGTAACTCATCCAGAATCACTCTTTTGGTTCTCCCTAAATATTCACTTTGATTTTTCTCAACACATCCTTTAATGGTGGTATTGTCTCAGTGTAATGCTTTTCAACTTGTCTTACTTCATTCAACAACTACTCTGTGGCTGGCCTGATCGTTTTCTGAGAAAATTCCTTTTGCATCTGGCACAACGCTTTCAATTGTTACTCCATAGTCTACGATAGTTAACTGGCTTCAACTTCCCATGGCTTCATTTTGGCTATGATAATTTGTTCCTTTCTGTGCAGCTCATCAATCTGCCCCTACAAAAATTTACCCTCTTGGAGACGGGTATACCGCAGTATCGGTGCTAGAGTATTCACGGTAAACTTATTATGGTCCATTTGTTCCAATTTTTCTCGAATTTCCAATTCAATCTTCTGGACATGAGGGTCCTCCTACAATGAGGCAAAATATCCATATTTTCTTCAAATACTTGGAGGCATTCCTGGACTATGTACTCAATCCTATCGTTGGCAACCTTCTTTTCTTGTCTGCCTCCCAGTTCTCTGTGCTCTAGAACTAAGCACCTTCTAGCTATAAGCGAACGATATTCATCGGCGGCTCAAGTCGCACCTTGTTGACTTCAGCTTTGGAATATTTTACTACCATTACGAGCTTTTCAACTTTCTCCTCTGGTGCTACCTTGACCTGAATTTGCAGATCTAAAAGTTCACTGCATACTTTGGTGATGGTTACCTCCAATTTCTATCTATGTCGAAGCTTCTCCATCGTGCGCCTACACAGCCTGCTACTTTTCCTCATCCATTTTCTTTCGTTCTTGCTTAACATCCTGGATAATCTATAGGGCACACTGCTCTCAGATTTGCAACTCTTCTATGATGCTCTAGTGGAAATCATGTAATGCCTTCAAATGTAGCGCTTCAAGGTTGTGCCTGGTGTTCTGCCAATGTGCTGCGTGTGCCTGACTCTCAACAGTGTCAAAGAATAAGGTAACTGTAGGTATCAGCACCTGCGGAATATCAGTCGTGTTATCACAAAATTGGATCTGATAGGTTGCTTGATCAGTCAACTTCATGTAACTATTTCAAACCTAATATTTTGAGTGAGGCTTAGCCTCCTCAGCCTGAGAGGGCTCTCTCAAGGGTTAATGATTTGGATAAAAATATAGATGGCTAACTCTATTTAGGTAATAGACAGATAAATGATAGATGTAGGTTGAGAATCACATCAGCATGTATACATTGGAGTCAGAGAAATTCAGTCATTAATTGAATCTACTTAACATGGAAGTTGAGGCATATCATAGTTTTAGTCATAAGGTACACACACATGAAACTATAAAAACACAGTCAGTTCACTTATATAGGAAGTCAGAGCATCAAACAGATGAATTCTGAGTAATATAGAAGAACACCACTACAAATGAAACATATAAGATATGTAAATGTAATAGGAAACACTAAAATTCCTTCTGAATCTCAAGTTGGTCAAGTAGAAAATATTTGTATTAGCTGAAAAGCAGTCAATTCACAACAAGCACATTTTTTCCAAAAATGTCCAACCCTTGACCAATTCGACCTCTTGGTCTTTAATAGGCATCTTACAACCTGGGATGATTTGCCTCTAGGCTAGATACATCGAATTTCTGACCCTTGACACCTTGCATAACCATAAAACATGGAATTTATTACAAAAATACACACCATAAAACATGGAATTTATTACAAAAAGACAGCTATCCTACTTAACAGTCCTATTCCAAAAAAGACTCAAACTCCTTATCACTATCTATAACAACCTTATCTATTTAAATTTACATAATTTCCAAGTGTACCATGACATGGTCGAATATGGATGATGGGCTTCATTTATTCATGACCATATTGTTGACCTCCACCAAAATAGGAAACAATACCATGTTTTGTAGGCATAAGATCTTTTACATTCTTTGAACATTCTGACCATCATGTACTCTTCATTTCATGGTCCTCGGCTGTTGGAATTTGGCTTAACATGTCCCCTAACTCCTCCCTTGCCTCCAGTTGTCTAAAATCACTTTAAACACTGCTAAAAAATGTTGTAATGTCTCGCACTACGAAAACACAACAATTTCGTAGCGCCTTTTGTAGCACTACCATTTCAACCTTTATTCTTCAAATCTTTGACTCTTTCCTCCAACATTGTTTTAATTACCCTTTAATACATATTCCATAGCAAATTCAGTTCTTGACTCATTCTTCAACCCTTCAAAAAATGATCAAAATAAGCAATAAAAGCAACTACAACAGTTTCATAGCGCTTTTCTTCTTTTTTTACACTGAATGCGCTACAAAACTGCTGAGTATGCAGTTTTTTCATAAATTTTTCAAGTAAAAACCGAGTTGCCTCAAAAAATTGAAACATAACCTATCTTCAGTGTTTACAAATGATATGAACTGTAAACCCACTTCATTCTAGATTTCTTGAGGTATTCCTTCTTCATTTACACTTGGTTGAGCTATTGGTTCTTCTATGACTATTATTTTAATGCCTCTGCTCTTTAACTCATCATGAATAAACTCCAGTTGCTGGTCTAAGTCTTCCACTTGATCTTTAAGTCTTCTGTTAGTAGCTCTCAGATGAGTGTTTACTATTCTGACAAATTTAGCTTCTTTTATTGTTGGAACTGTCCATTTGAAAAATTGCTCTGTATTACTTAAGTTTTCATAAGAAGAATCAACTTGTCCTTCCCACGTTGCCTTCATCTTTTTAAACTGTACTTTCTCGACACTGTGATTTCTAGCTCTCTTTTTCATGACAAAAATCTCTTGGTTTGCCAACCTTAATTTCTCCTCAAGACACTGAAACTCTGTTTTCTCTGTCATTTCCTCTTTTCCCCTCTCTGTTTTGCTGATTGTATGCTTCACTGTAGGTGATGAAAGATCAACAACTTCTTTAGGATATTTAGCTGTCTCAGTGAGTTTTTGAACTTCTTTGCTGCCTTCCATTAGTTTCCTATCATGTCTAGTCATAGGCTTTCTTTCTTAAAAGATGAAACCTACATCTTCCCCCTCAAACTCTAGCTTCTTTGTAGACTTGGCTTTTCTCAGCTTATTCTCCTCTTCCCCAATGAACTCAGCTTGGACAATGGGTGTTTCCTCTATGTCAATAGTATGAAGAATATCCTCTAGATTCCCCTTTGTTACTGGGTTTTCCTCTGTAGAAACTGTCTTTCCTTTTAATGCCACTGCTTGGCTTCTAGTTACTCTTTTGGTTCTTATTTCTTCTGTTGTTTACATTTTGCATGGATGTGCTTTTGATCTGGGTTTTGCGGGTGGGAGATTTGGTGTATCAAGAATTTGCATTTGCTTTCTTTGGCCTTTCCTATTTTGCTTTCTAAGCTTTGCCTCTTGGAAGTTGGTGTTTTTGGTTTTTGCAACCAAAGGTTAGCTTGGTTCTAATTTGGTGGTGGTGATGGAACTTCTTTAGTTTTGGGGTTTCCTGCTTATGAGAGTTAGGGTTTTCCAACTCATTGTTATAAACCAAGATATTTGACCAATCTTCTATCTTGAAGTTCATGTGAGTGTAATTTCATTAAGCCATGAAGAAATAAGGATGTTTCACTCCCTTCAAACTTTTCTTGCACCTTATCAGCCTTCTTTGCAAGACTCCTATGCAAGTAAAAAGGTAAATCAAGTGAAATATTACTAGTGAAGTGTAGAAGAAATTTGAAATGATATGAATAAACCTTGTGATATCTACCTTCATAGGTAAAATATTTCTGAATGTTGAGCAACAGTTTTGAGTACTTATCTTTGATGCAGATTCTAGGGATAGCATTATTAAGATCCATGTCTATGTGCTCAGGCTTCATGAACTCTTTACACTCCCTATCTAAATTGATACCTGAACAGGTTTTTCAAAACCTGTCTATAACAAGAAAATGACCTTTGGTGTAAACACCTTAATCCAGGCTTTAGTCTGTTGTTCCCATTAAGTCATGCCAAATTCCTTGGATACCTGTGCTGTGACAGCCACCACCTTCTCTCTAGGCCCTAGGCATTGTACTTTACTTGACTGTGAACTTCATTATTCACAGGTCTTCAATTGTGCCTCCATGTCTATTTAGTTCATGCCACCCCTTAAGAAGTGTCCTCCTCTGTGAATTTTTCTTTTCCTCTTTTCATTATTGAAAAAGTCTTTGACCTCACTTGATACTTGAACCATCCTTCCTTGAATATAATGTAAAAGTTACCTATAACTTAAGTAGATCTCATCATCTCAGAGCTAGAATTCTGAATACGAGAGCTTAGACACTGAGCTTGAGCTTTCTGAATCTGAGCTTAGAATTACACTCAGGCTGGACTTTTCATCTGAGGCATGAGATAATGAGAATAACTAATTAGGAAGGAATTTGAATTTCAAATGTCCTTTCATAACTAAAAGTGATGACTCTCTCATACCTAAAATGACAATGATGACTGCATACGTGCATGTGTACATCGAATTTCATCATTACATGACTCAACATGCCACTATCCTACCCTTTCCTAATGGTTTCTGACATTTTCCAAATCAACTGACAAGACAGTTATAAACTGCACTTTCATAGCACCTGCAGTGTAATTTTTCCTTTTTGCACTATGAAACTATCAGCTCTTTCATAGCGCAAAAAAAAAAAATTTCAATGGGTGGCACTACGAAACTACGGTTTCTCAGCTAATTGAACAGTTTTGACACAAAACTTTGGGAAATGAAATACAAATGGAAATTGATGAATGTTTGACATGAAAGGGCTTTAAACAAGGCTTAATTTGAACCTAAGGATGAGCTTTAAACTATAAAAATATAAAACCTTCCCTTGATCAAACCTAAATTGACTCCTAAAACCCTATTTTGATCCTGAAATTTTGTAACTTTATCAAAATGATGTTTTAAATTTTTTTTGGTGATAACAAGTCGTAATTTCCATCTCTTTCTCTATTGCACTCACACCTACTAGTGCCCTGCTCGCTTGACTTATGCTCACTTGTACTGCACTTTTTTGAACCTGTAAATCTTTGAGGCCCTTTTGAAAATCATCCAATACCTTCTTATACTAGTCCCTAATGTTTCCCCATAAATGTTCGGTGACATGCGGAACAATGTCACCAATTTCATCAAAGTCCCCCTCACTGAGAACTAATGCTTCTGGGCCGGTGGACATGTTCGAATTCGCCTTCTTTCGTGTGCCTCCGCGACCCAGGGACTTCCGCCTATTTAGAATGTAAGGGGAATAGGGGTCCGATGGATCCAAAAATGTGTCATCACCGCCTTGATCATCACCCCCTCCTGTCTCCGGAGCATCCTTTTCTATTTCTCGCTCAACTTATTTTTCAACCTCCTTATCAGTCGCGAAGGTGATGTGCTTAGGTTATTTCTTGGTGTCCTTATTTCTGATCTTCTGACATGAATCACAAGCACTACAATACTCATTTGAACCCTTATGTACTATGGGAAACCAAAGTCCAGCTCACATGATCTTCTTCGTAGTGGATTTTCCTACATAGTGACCTCCAGCAAATCCACCATGTGCTTTAACCAAAATGTTGTGTCTCTCATTTTCAGGGACATATCTTCGCAGTATCTCATCAACCCCCATCTTGTATAAATCTCTGGAAATCAAAGAAGATTCGGCTACCTTTACTACCAGCTCTTTCTTCTGTTGCATAGTATCTTATGTCGGTGCAACTCCCGTAATTAGAAACTAATTGATATCTACAAAATTCTCATCCGCAATCCAAATCGTGAAAAAATGTGCATAAGGTAATCCTTCTTCAATATTTTTTGGCTCTTCGCCTGTCTCGATCCTGAAAAAATGACTAGGTCCGACATTCAAATGCCCTGGCTTGACTATCACTTCAAAATCATACTCCTGAAATAGAAATAGTCAGCTACAAATATTCCCCCCAACACAGGCTTGTTCACCATGTATTTCAACGCATAATTATCGGTGGAAATTTTAAAGTACACACTTAATAAATAATTTCAAAATTTCTGTAGCACATATACCATCGCTAACCCTTCGCACTCTGCGGTGGAGTAATTTTATTCTGATTTAGACAACTTCCAGCTTGTGAAAGAAACAGGGTGATATTGATCGCCTTCTACAAGCTATGCTAAGAAAACTCCCAAAGCTATGCACGACACATCGACATGTACATGGAACTCCTTCTTCCAATTTGGAAAGAGTAGAATTGGTCTATTGACCATCTTTTCCTTCGGCATATCGAGGTTCTTCTGACATTCATCATCCCAATAGAACTTGACATCCTTCTTCAAGAGTTTTTCCATTGGTGCAGTGATCTACACATAAGCCTTTATGAACTTTGTTACACCATTTTTTGGTCATCTAACCTATTATCATTAGATGGACCCAAGTACACCATGTAAGACCAATTTTACCCTAAGTAAAATTGCCTTCACTATGTTAAAACGGGAAACCCCAAAAGGAAATATTAAACAAACCTATATTTGTTTGATTTTCCTCATGGAATAATTAATTAAACCATAATTTAATTATTATTCCAGTCATGTTTAACCCAAAATCAAAGAAATTAATTAGATAAACCTTTATTTATCTTATTATTTTCTAGGAATAATTATTTAAACCTTATTTAAATGATATTCCTTGTTAAATATGACCAAATCACCCACAAATAATTAAATAAATCACTATTTATTTAGTTATCTTTCAACCACTTCCTTAAATAATTAAATAAATCATTATTTATTTGATTATCTTCTAACCGCTTCCTTAAAAAGATAAATAAATCATTTATTTATTTATTCTTGACAAATTAAGGGATTTGACCCAAATCAAATACCTTTTCCCTCCAACAAATATAATAAAATATTCCATAAAAAGTGGATCTAGATCTGGTTAACCCATGCACCAAGATCTAGAATGACCCAATATTTGTTATAAATAGGAGGGTTTTTCCTACCATTCTTCACCTTTTGTTGCCTATTAGATCACTCTGGATCTATACACTTGGTCACCATTTTCTGCCATTTGCTGTGAGAGCTCCCTTTGAGTTCCATTCTTTGTGTGGGTCTTCTACACCAACAAGAGAGAGAAATCTTAGATCTGAAGTGCTGAGGACTTCCAAGAACCCATCCCACTGAGGAGAATTGGATACGCCTTCTTGTTTTCCTCCCAGGTGCCCAATTAATATAAAAATTCTTTTAAAAATTGTTCTTGTCTTGTCTATTGGTATATGGAGAAAACCCTTGTTTTTTCTTCTTAATGTCTTTCCATGCATAGATCTGGTTTTTGCAGCTCTTTTATGTTCAACTAACCGCAGATCTGAAGATATTGGCAGCCACTTTTGTTGTTAGGGCTATTAGTTATGCGTAGTTAAAGTGGTCCTTTTTCGTACACTTCGACAAAGGATTCATACTAACAAATGGCGACTCCACACGGGTTTTAAATTACGACCGCTGTCGTTTTTCATATTCCTGCATATCCAGCTACTTCAGACCCTAGGGTTTCTTTTCAGCTGTTTATTTTTCCTATTTTTATGTTGTTTTTCTCACATAAAAACCTAAAACATTAAAATTTCTAACTTCCATGTGTTTCTGGCCCTATTGCGCAGGTAAGCGACACCAGCCGCAACTGAGACGGCAACTTTTCTGAAAATCTGCCGCCGAGACAACCGGAACGGGGGGTCGCACTTTTTGGCCCATAAACTACGACCTGGACCTCCAGGTCGCACTTTTCTGCCCCTTTTCTGCGACCTGCACTGAAAACAGGTCAGAAACTGCGACCTGCCAGTTTTTCAGTGATTTTTCTGCAATTTTTCTGGGTTCTGCTGCAGCTTCTGTTAGGGTTTTCCAGCCTCTGTCTCAGCCCGCCTTGACCAAGTTCTGATCTATTTTTACTCATCTAAGTGGGAACCTAGCCCCCTAGGGCTTTAGTACCCTCCACTTTTTGTGGAAGAGTTTTAGCTGTCTCAGCCGTCTATTTTTCAGAGCTTCAGCCTCCTTTTTTCCAGATCTGTTACCTCCCTTTCAAATCCTTTGAAATCAACTCTTCTACCTCTCAAATCACCTCCTGAAGATTTGTTTGGATCTACTTTTAGGGCCTCCACCTTGCCCCCTCCGTTTTTTGCTGATTTCCTTCCTTTTTCCAGCCACCTTGCCTCTGTCTCTTGGCTGTGACCTGCCCCTCTTTTCAGCAGCTTTATCCTTTGGATCTGTCCTTGCAGCCTTGATCCCTATTTAGCTCTTTCCTTGTGTTTGCGATTTTTCCCTTCCTTAGGTTTGGTTTTGAGACTTTCTTGATTAGATAGAATGCACAAGTAGACTGTTATTTTGTTTTAAGTTATTTAGACGTATATCTGTTAAATATAGGTTTATTTTCAGCTACGCAACACACTTTTTTCTTGCTCTCAAAACGAAAAGGGTTTAAAAATTAAAATTAATGCACGCCACACACTGACCCTAAGCGAAGAAGCACCTGGTTAACACCGCCTGGAAAAGACTCTAAAATCAATTGTCCTTTGCCTTTTACGCATAGCTTATTGGTGGGTCACAAAAATATTCACCGCCCCCTATAGTTACCTTAACCCACCATCAAATCGTTGCGCGCTTCCCTTTCCCGGAGACTTCTTGGCCTTCACCCTCAGTTTTTGGTCGATCGACCTGCTCCGACCCGCCGTCGTCGAGCCAGTCCTCCTCTGAGTCCGCACTCCGACTTCTCTCCTGATTCATCGGGTTCCCCTTCTCCTCCTGGGTCTCCCCCTACCACCATGTCTGGTCTAGGGCCTAACGCTAGCGGTTCTCCCGGCCCTAATGCCGAACCTGCCACTAGCGGAACCGCCACAGGAACTACCTCGACCACACCCTTGCTGCCGTACATTGCAGGCCTCAGCCTCCCCGATTTCAATCAGTTGATCAACGACCCTATCCACCACGATGTTGGTTGGCCTGCTATGCCAACCAAGCTCCCCTTTGACATCCCTAAGTTCGAAGGCCTTGCTGGAGAAGATCCAACCAATCATGTCTGATCTTTCCACATGTGGTGTTCCTCCAATTCCATTACCGATGACTCCATCCGTCTTCGTTTGTTCCAACACACGCTTACCGGCGAAGCTTCCAAATGGTATGTTGAACAAGCCACCACTTTCCATACCACCTTTGCGACCCTTGCTCAGGCCTTTTTGTCCTATTTCCAGCTCCCTCTCCGATACGACATTGGCACGGAGCTCTTGACTTCCTTCAAGAAATCCTCTTCAACCCGCCTTTCTGCCCATGTTCAGGAATGGCGAAGAAAACGGAGCTTATGTCGAGCCCCTCCCTTCAAAGTTTGGGTTTATATGGTGGTTCATCGCACCTTAAACATTTGTGGCCCAGGATATCAACTCCATTTCCTCAAACCCGAAGAAGCCACCCTCCAAATAGCCTTGAAGTACTGTTTTCTACGCTCAATGCAGTTATGTTTATCTTTGTTCTTCTTTGACCTCCCGAGCCGTGGCCTTATTGCCAGGGAGCATATCGTCGCGCGACTCCCGTTACAGGCCACCTTATCATTACCTCAACGAAATATAGTGCATAAGTCTCCCTGGGAAAACCAACTCTCAGCCTTCACCCCCTCCCGGTAGCATGTACCCAGGATACGGCATGCCTCCTCCTTTTGCCCAACCTCCTGCTTACCTCAATGTTACCCAACCTACCCATTACCCTTATCCACAGCCTGGTGCGCCAGCTCCTCCAGCATATGCGCTTCCTCCTCCCTTGCCTCCTCAAACCCAGCACCAGCACCTACAGCCCCCTCCAGGGCAAGTATTTGCACAGCAGGGCACGACTAATCCCCCTTCTTCTCAAAGAAGGCGGAGAGGCAACCCAAACCAATCTACCCCTGGTACCCGTGGACCCAATCCTGGTGTGGACCCTAACACTGCCAACCAGCAACAGGGCACTCAGCCCAAGCCGGACAGGCTGCTTCGCACAAATAAGCCTTGTTCGTGTTGCAGTGTTTATGGTCATGACACCCACGATTGTCCCCTCTTACCCCAGATGCGGCAAATGTGGGAGTCTCAAGCCACATTGCACAGAAAACATGCCTCCCCTCATGCTCCTCCTAATGTGGCCACTACCCAGCCAGCTATGTTTACTGATCCTTTCCCTCCGCAAGGATTCGTAGCTACCCAACCGCCCGACAGCCAGGTAGCCACCCCCCCTTCCCTTTCTGGTTCCTCTGATTACCAGATCCTTATGATGCACTCCGATCCTAACCCGTCCGTCGATCTTCACCTTCAAACTCGGTCTCGCCTGTACCCCAAGCCTCCTGCTCAGTCTGCCCCCGAGCCTTCTTCTTTAGGTTCTACAGAGCCTCTTTCGACACCCAGTGGCCCCTTACATATCCCTCAAGCCAAAGTTGAGGTTCATACCAAGATTCCTAAGGGAACATTACGTCGAATCACTGCTCCCGGTCGAGCTGCTCATTCGTATAGCATAGTAGACGATTTTGCGCAATCTCCTGCCGCCATTTCCACACTAGAACTCCTCCAGTCATGCCCTTCCCAAAAGAAGGCTCTACTATCTGTCGTGGGTGTTGTAGATCCTACTGATGACCAAATGATTATTTTCGATGCCACTCAATCGGACCATCCTCCTCTTCCTCCTTCCGTCGCCTTCCAAATCCCAGTCAAAATCCGGAACGCCAACGTGTCCCGGTGTATCATTGATGAGGGGGCATCCACCTGCGTGATGTCCGCTTCGGTTTGGAAGAAACTTGGATCCCCTAAGCTGGCCCCTTCCACGATCACCCTTCGAGCATGGGACAGTCATGTCTCCCAGCCCATTGGCCTGTTTCGTAATTTCCCTATCACCCTCACCGGTAAGACTGTTTGCGTTGATGTTGAAGTCATCGACGCCCCGCTAGATTACAACATTCTATTGGGGTGAAGCTACACCTATGCTATGTCTGCTGTCCCATCCGCGGTCTTTCGCAAGATGTCTTTCCCCCATAATGGAAAGATAGTCACCATTGACCAGTTGACATATCATGAGCCAAAATCTCAGACCTCCTCTGAGACGACCATCTCTTCTGTGGCCAACAAGCAAACCGTCGATTCCTTGACCAGTGTCTCCCCCGGCGTTTACAAAGATTCCTCCCTGCTTGGAAATTTCCTTAACCTTCCACCTTCTCCTG
Organism: Pinus albicaulis; assembly: GCA_034641835.2. Taxonomy (NCBI): domain Eukaryota; kingdom Viridiplantae; phylum Streptophyta; class Pinopsida; order Pinales; family Pinaceae; genus Pinus; species Pinus albicaulis. Next base: position 28,854,432 of record CM076578.1, on the reverse strand, counting down.
TCACCGATCCCAGCTTATCGAATGTTTGCATGATGCAATCGTCTCAGGTTGCCCTTACGCGGCCTGCCTCGGCTAGTCAGCAACCTCCCCCTCGCCCTCCGCACCCCGCTCCTAGCCATTCATCTCAGCTAGCCGGACCTCCTCCTTCTAGCCCTCCCCCTACAGGTGGTATGCCTGATCCCCTTTATCCTCCTGGATCAGTTCCCCCAGGCCTTAACCATCTCGGAGCCGTCCCTCCCGGTCATGACCCTGCTGGACAGATGCGTTTCCTGGCTCCCCCTCCCCGAGTATTTTCTGTCCCCGTCATGGCCACCCTCTCTCTCCCTAACCTGACCCTCGGTATACCTATCTGGTACATTGACCCTCCAGCCGCTACCCCTCCCGGTCACCCCAAACCTTACCTTAGTTTTACACCGGTTCAACTGGTCCCCCTCACTTCCTCCGGGCCCCCAGCACCTTCGCAGGACCCTACCCCTGTGGCGCCAGCCCCCGGAAAGAAAGGCAAAGCTCATAAGGGGGAAACCCATCAAGACCAGGCCGCCCTGACAACCCCTACCCCTTCTCGACTGCCAAAACCCGCTATCCAATGCGCTTTGTGCGATATCGTCGTTCACGCCACCCATATGTGTCCTGAATTGCCGCACCTCAAGATCCTGGTTAATGATACGTTTCCCGACTCTGACATCCCTGAAGTCTACGTCACTATCCCAGACTCTCTCCCAAAACTCAAAACCTTGCGCACAAACCACCCTTGTGCTTTGTGTGATTTCCACAGCCATTACACCCACCTCTGTCCCCACCTTGATGAGTATCATTCCTCCTTGGACATGTACTGCCAATTCAAGGCCACTTCGATAGGACCAGAGGATCTTCCTACTCCCATTCACATTCCTCCTCCCACTATTGAGCCAACAGAGTCGTCAATCACCATTCTGTACTTGTCATCATCCTTGCGAGATAGTTCACCTACCCTTCAACCTGTAGATACTCTCGGCTCCCCCGCTGACCTTGGATCTGTTGATATTGCACACCTGAGCCCTTCTCCTCCTGATGACCCGTCACACATCACTACCTCCTCTGGTAAGCTCTCTTCCTCCAGTCTTCCCATCTTCCAGTCCGATGAAGACATTATGGAAGCCATGACCAACCCGGACTTGCCATGGGACGATATGCACCATCGCGCATACTTCCTCCCACAGCAGTCCCATGACCAATTTGTTGTGGAAACCAAAGACTTCATCCCCCATGCAGTCGATTGGTTCAAAAACCCCATCCCCACACCTGACGCTTTCGAAGAAGGAAACATGGCCAAAATCTCTCCCACCATCAAAATCGACATTTCAGCCACCCCAGGTATCCAAGAATATATCACCTTGGGCACTCAATGCACCCCAGAAGAAATCGAAGCTTACACCAAGATTTTTAAAGAATTCCGTGATATTTTCGCCTGGTCCTATTCTGAAATGCCCGGACTCGATCCTGCCATTGTCGAACACCATATCGATACATGGCCTGATGCCAAACCAGTCCGTCAAAAGTTGAGACCCATCCATCCTTCCAGACGTGACGCTATCAAAGCCGAAATCGATAAGCTCAAGCAGGCTGGTTTCATTTACCCCATTGAATACACCACTTGGGTATCCAACCCAGTTACCGTTCTCAAGAAACAAGGCACCATCCGTGTCTGCACGGACTTTCGCGACTTGAACCAAGCTTGTCCCAAAGACAACTTCCCCACACCGTTCATTGATCAAATCATTGACGAGTGTGCGGGGAATGAGGTTCTATCCTTTATGGATGGTTTCTCCGGATACAACCAAATTGCTATCCGTCCTGCCGATCAACTCAAAACCGCGTTCATAAGTCCGTGGGGAACTTTTGCTTACCGGGTCATGCCTTTCAGCCTCAAAAACGTCGGTGCCACTTTTCAACGGGCCATGTCTTATTGTTTCCATGACTTAGCTCACATTATCCTTGCTTATTTAGACGACCTCATTGCACGTTTTAAGCATCGGGCGCAACACCTCCACGATCTGCGTACCATTTTCCTCCGATGTCGCAAGTATAATATCTGCCTTAACCCGTTGAAATGCATCTTTTGCGTTCCTGCCGGCCGTCTCTTAGGATTCATCGTGTCTAAGGATGGTATCACTCTTGACCCTTTGAAAGTTCAAGCCATTCTTGAATTTCCCATTCCACATACCCTTCGCTAGCTCCAAAGTCTCCAAGGCAAAGCTAATTTTCTTCGACGGTTCGTCCCTGACTATGCCACCACTGCACATGGGTTCCTTAGACTCCTCCGATCTACTATCCCTTTCGTTTGGGATTCCTATGCTCACGAGTCTTTCGATGCCCTCAAGAAGGCTCTCACATCCGCTCCCTTGATTTGCCCTCCTGACTTTGATTGGGACTTCAACCTGTATGTCTCCGCTTCCACCTATTCGGTCGCTGGAGTCCTTATCCAGGAAGATGACAATGGTATCGAGCATGTGATCTACTACGTCAGTAAGAACCTTGTAGGACCCCCTGTTTCCTACTCACCTGAAGAAAAATTAGCACCGGCTGTAGTGTTCTCAGTCCAAAAACTTCGTCATTATATCCTCATGCGCTCCACCAAGGTTGTGACTAATTCCAACCCCTTGGCTTTCCTATTGAGTCATCGTATCCTCATTGGGAAGTATGCCCGTTGGGTCGTCATTCTTCAGGAATTCGACCTCAAATTTGTCACACCTAAGAGTAAGAAAGGCTTAGCCCTCGCTGAGCTCATTTCTGAATTACCTACCGGATCGCATGACTCGCCAGTTAATGATGACTTTCCTGATGAACACTTATTTGCCATTACTGCCGACGACCCATGGTATGGCGACATTCTTACTTACTTGCGAACCCAAAAGTTCGCCCTTCACCTTAATCGTGAGGCTCGCCGATGCATCCGACACCAAGCCCCCCGATACCTCCTTATCGGTGACGACCTATATCATCGTGGGGTTGATACCGTCCTTCGCCGTTGCCTCACGCACGCTGAAGCTGAACAGGTCCTTAATGCCTGCCATAGTGGCGCTTGCGATGGCCACCTCTCCGGTCTTGCTATTGCCCAAAAATTCATGCGCGTTGGGTATTTTTGGCCTTCTCTCTTCAGTGATTGCATTGAGGCAGTCAAACATTGTCCCAGTTGCCAACATTTCACCCCTAAGGCGTGAGCTCCACCAGCTCCCCTCCATCCGGTCATCTCAACCGGCCCCTTCTGTAAATGGGCCATCAACTTTATGGAGTGTCGCCCGCCATCCACTGGTAACCATAAGTATATCATCGTGGCGGTCGACTATTTCACCAAATGGGCCGAGGCCATGCCAACTTTCAACAACACGGCAGCTACCGCGGCCCTCTTTTTCTTTAACCATGTTATAGCTCGATTCGGGGTTCCCAAACAACTGGTCTCCGACCATGGCAAACATTTTGAAGATGAGATATGGCGTGAGCTATCCTCACTGTTGGGTTTTGAGCACCAATATTCCTCCTCCTATTACCCCCAAGGTAATGGCCAAGTTGAAGCAGTCAACAAAATCCTCAAAACTATGCTTCAGCGAACGGTGAATAAGCACAAAACCAACTGGCATCTCATGCTCTTCCCTGCTTTGTGGGCCTATCGAACTTCTGTTAAAACCGCCACCGGGTTTACTCCTTTCCACCTGGTTTTTGGAGAGGAGGTAGTCTTACCGATCGAGTGTGAAATTCCTTCCCTACATCTGGCCGTTGAACTTCTCCCTGACACCCAACCTCTAGAACAATGACTTATCATGCTCGAGCACGCTTCCGAAGACCGCCGTGTTGCCTTGCAAACCATGGAAGCGGCCAAAAAGCACACCAAAGCTCAGTATGACCGAAAAGTCCAGCCTCGCACTTTTCAGGAAGGCGACCTTGTTCTAGTATATGACCAGGCCCATGATTTCCTTGGTCATGGGAAGTTTGACTCATTATGGCTAGGCCCTTACATCATTAGTAAGGATCTCGGTAAGGGGGCATACCTCTTAGAGGATTTCGAAGGCCACCCCCTTCCTAATCCTCCCAATGCACTCTATCTTAAGAAATATTACCCTTAGCATTTCCCTTCTGAAATGCATGTTTTATTTTCTTTTAGATAGCGAGCATCTGTTTTTTCATGTTTATGATTTGCTACTTCACCCGAACCCATTTTTTCCAAGAAGGGCCCCTCCACATCCGCTTTAAATCAAATTTGCTCACTTACAACACTTGTATTTGGGGCATCACTTCGCCCCCATACTTGTCCATGTTCGTGTCGATTTTCGTCATGAGTTCCCACCTTGAACTCATGTTTTCATGGTCCCCCATTGGGCCTTTACTGTGTGGCAGCACTATTGCGTCGCCTTTGTTTAGAGCATCCAAGTTGAGTCATCATTGCATCCATGGAGTCTATATCGCGTCCCTTTGTACTCCACTATAGCCCTCCATCCTTAATTGCTTGGTCTCTCTCTTGTGTCGCACATTATGACCTTCAGTCCCACTGTCCCCTATCCCATATGATATTGTGTCAGTCGCTGCCATGTCATTCATGCCCTTTATGCTCTAACAAGGGAAGTCGTCCATGCGCTACTCAGTCCTTTCCATCTCACTCTCATCATTAGTGTCAGTCTGTCCGTCGCTCTACTGTTTTCTCTCATGCCTTAGTTGGGGACATCTCACTCCCTCAACTATGGCAGACCTCCTTCTGTTGACATCAACACTTTCATTCCAGAAGCCAGGTCTAGAGGGCGGTGTACCTTGGTTCCATCTTCCACTCTTGCTCGGTGCCTCGGATCAGGCAAAGGGATCTCTCACTCCCTTTGACCTGATTGTTTCTCCAGCTCCTTTCAGCATGATTGAGATTCGTATACTTGATGGTCCAGTGATCCAGCAGCAGCTCTTGATGATTCCCAGGTGTGTGTGAGATTTCTCAACCCTCATGAGGGGGTGGCCCTGCAGGTAGCCCCCCACATGCCCGGATGACCTCTTCTTTGCAGCCTTCGATGCAGCTCCAGATATTTGATGATGTTGGCCATCGCCACTTGCACCGCCTCTTCGAATTGCATGTATCAGTCAGATTTTGTGAGCCCTTCCCCATTTACAGGGGGCATTTGGGTTGTATTTGTATCTCATGTACTCAGATATTATTGTACAAGTCATGGCTATTATCATAGGCACAGCATGTATGTGGGAATCCTCATTGTATTTTTATCTAGCTCATGATTATGCCAGCTGTACTTTATGGTTCGGTCCCTTGTTTACTGGACACACTATTCTTTTGTACTTTGTCTCGGCGAGCATAGGTATGCCTCCCCCGCCGCCTTCAGCACAGGTACCCTCTCATAAAAAGAGACTTGTTGCACCTGTGAGTCTCGTCTCCTCAGGGTCTAGTCCTTCAGCACACTATCTACCTCACATTTCTCTCTCTGACATCCCTTTTTTTGTCTAGTGATTGTGTTCTTACAACGTACTTCGGTCATACGATCTGCTCCTGACACTCGCACGCTGGGGGGCAATCTGTTACACCATTTTTTGGTCATCTAACCTATTATCATTAGATGGACCCAAGTACACCATGTAAGACCAGTTTTACCCTAAGTAAAACTGCTTTCACTATGTTAAAATAGGAAACCCCAAAAAGAAATATTAAACAAACCCATATTTGTTTGATTTTCCTCATGGAATAATTAATTAAACCATAATTTAATTATTATTCCCAGTCATGTTTAACCCAAAATCGAAGAAATTAATTAGATAAACCTTTATTTATCTTATTATTTTCTAGGAATAATCATTTAAACCTTATTTAGATGATATTCCTTGTTAAATATGACCAAATCACCCACAAATAATTAAATAAATCACCATTTATTTAATTATCTTTCAACCACCTCCTTAAATAATTAAATAAATCATTATTTATTTGATTATCTTCTAACCGCTTCCTTAAAAAGATAAATAAATCATTTATTTATTTATTTTTGACAAATCAAGGGATTTGACCCAAGTCAAATACCTTTTCCCTCAAACAAATATAATAAAATATTCCATAAAAAGTGCATCTAGATCTGGATAACCCATGCACCAAGATCTAGAATGACCCAATATTTTGTTATAAATAGGAGGGTTTTTCCTACCATTCTTCACCTTTTGTTGCCTATTAGATCACTCTGGATCTATACACTTGGTCACCACTTTCTGCCATTTGCTGTGTGAGCTCCCTTTGAGTTCCATTCTTTGTGTGGGTTTTCTACACCAACAAGAGAGAGAAATCTTAGATCTGAAGTGCTGAGGACTTCCAAGAACCCATCCCACTGAGGAGAATTGGATACACCTTCTTGTTTTCCTCCCAGGTGCCCCATTAATATAAAAAATTATTTCAAAAATTGTTCTTGTCTTGTCTATTGGTATATGAACCAAACCCTTACTTTTTACGCTTAATATCTTTCCATGCATAGATCTGGTTTTGCGGCTCTTTTACGCTCTAACCTTGCTCCACGGATGCGAAGATATTGGCAGCCACTTTTGTTAGGGCTATTAGTTATGCGTAGCTAAAGTGGTCCTTTTCGTACACTTCAACGAAGGATTCATACTAACAAACTTTCTATAATAACCCGTATGGCCAAGTGTCATACATAGCTTCTTCACATTCATTGTGGTGGATCCAAATATAATCAAAGTGATATTCGAAGGATCTACCATCAATCCTTACTTGCAAACAATGTGCCACAACAATAAACCATATGACATACAAAAAATACATTTCTTCAAATTCAAGGGAGACTTGATACTTCCTGCGTATCAACATCAAGCGCGGACTATAAACATGTTTCTTTAACAATACGAAGACTATCTAGTCATCAAAATACACCTCCATAAATTTGTGGATATATTCTTTAAACATTGCGATGACGACTACGGAAAATATTTTCAGCACATTCTTCAATCAGCACGGCCATGTTGTGTACTGAATTGAGCCCCATTCGGTCGTGAAGTTGGTCTTGCTCCTATCAACACGGTGTGATGCGATGCATTAATTATCTTGAGAACCCATCTATAAAGGAGTAGGCTTTACCTTCTCCCCACATTCTCCAAAACTTAATAAGTGAATGGTGTTGGAAATGGATCATGGGCACATGTATCATTCACTTTCCTATATCGACACAAATCCTTATCTCTTCATTGGTATTTTTCTCTTGGACCCTGTAGGGCTAACCCATTCGGATTATTCGGCGGTTCAATAATGTCGACACTAAGCATCTTGTCTAGTTTCTCTCTCCTTGCTTTAGGTTTATATTTTGGGTTCAACCGATATGGGTGTTGCTTTACGCTTCACATCGGGATTCAACGTAATGCACACAACTCTCAAATCTCCTACAATTCCTTTCAGCTCGAGAGAACTTCATCAAAAACAAATATTGATACTATTTGTGCTTTTGGGTGACCTTACTCACCGTATCATCTTTCGAGTAGTCTCAATATTAGGGAACTTGGGCTTTGCTTGAGCCTATTTTACTTCTTGAGTCTTTACTCGGATGTACTATATTGCGCATCTCTACTTCCAGGACATGCAATTGTTGTGTAGGTAAATCCCCTGCGGTGGCAGGGCGATCCCTCTATCCCTAGGGTGGGTCTAGCGGCAGAGGACATGCTAATGCGTCGATTCTAGTTTATGAGATAGGGCGGGTCGGGATAGATGTCCTACCTTTGTTCAAACGCGGTTGTCGTATACGTGGCATTAGTCTCTGATATTCGTCATGACACGTCGCGTTCCTTCAACGGTGGTACTCAGTGCTGCCTGAGGATCAAACGATAACAACATATGAAACAATACTTGCATTCATAACAATTTAATTGGTTAGGAGAACTAAACTTATTGCACAAGATTAATCATTTCAAACACAAAACGGGAACCAAAAACATCGGAGTCATGTATTAATAAGAAGAGAGAAAGAGTTTAAAACCAAAAGAGCCTTGACGTTGCGGCCTCCTTCGGTGGGTCCGGTAAAAATGCATCTCAAGCATTCATTAGGGAATTGAACTTGGTGGGGAGCCCAATAAGCCTAGACTCTCTCTCAACAATAGGTCTCTCTCTACTCTATCTCACACCATCTATGTCGAATGTTCAACTATTCAACCATTTCAGCTATTGTAAAATATCGGCTACTTGCATCTATGTGAGAGAGATGTATTTATAAAAGAGGAGGAGGAGAGTTGGGATCCCTCAAATGGTGGAAGGGAGGCCTTATCCTTTGGGATCCCTCAAAAGTATGAAACAAGAAGCCAAAGGAAGATGTTGACGTTTTTAGTCGAGCAACCCATGTTGAAAGCTACGCTCACGAAGTGGTTGGGAATGGAAACTTCTCTTTATTTTAAGAAACTTTCCAAAAACGGCTCGGCGTGGGTCCCGAGACGCGAGGAGCACCAATGGGCATGAGGCCCGGTGCTAATTTATCATGGGCGTGAGTCCATAACTACTTGCCGGTGCTGACCCAAAGTCATGTATTTTTTGATAATTACACTCCGGGTATAGTCAACGAGAGAAATTTTTTTCTCATGAAAAGGGATGCAATGATACTTTTTGCAAGTCATGAAAATACACAGAAGTCAAAAATGGTCCTACAATGTTCGGGGATAGGGATTGCGGGGACGGTGACAAAATGCTGTGTAACGGATACCCCCCTAAAGCATGAGGTGCGAGAGAGAGGGAGGGGAGTGAAATGCTTTACGAGAATGTGTTCAAACCAAACACCGCCTTTGGAATGCACATAAGTACAAGTACAGCGTATCTGCGATACATGAACATGTGGCATGGGCGTATCCATTCATAATAGAGTACATATAATGCGAGATTCGAGGTATGGATGCAACACGTCAACAAAAGGATCAATAAATAGACTCGGGTGTGGTCGCAACCATCCAATCAAAAAAATTCATGCATATAGTCATGATAAACCAAAATATCCCGCAGCCTAAGATTTTATCCAAAAAAAACCGAGGGTCTTGCGCTCCATCTCGACTCGAACAAGTACAAATTCCCACAGGATGCAAATATGTGAGTTGAAGTCAAACATGCAAGAAATTCACTGATTACAAGCCAATGATGAAAGATGTTAACATGCACGAGATAAATCTTGATAATGACAATGGCTCTCAAGTTACAACTAGTACAATCCACGGAATGTGAACGGTGATACGGCATCGAACACTCGTAAAGTCACTCGATAGAAGGCCAATGAGGAGGACACGTCGTCGAGAATGCGGAGAACTTTCCATTGAGGCATGCAAGCTCCAATGTCACAGGAAGGGAGTCTCGAGATCAACTACGGATAATGGCTGAAGTCGACGAGGAAGTGACACAGTCGAAGGAGGCCATAATGTTTCCCACATCATCAACACGAGATAAGAGGAATAAGATGATAGTGAACCGGGGCCAAGAAAAAAGAGGATCGAAAGGTCGAAAAAGAAAATGCAAAACTTCTCTGGAACATATCGACGACGCGGCCCTGGATTTAGCGGTATTTGACATCGATGGATGCGAGGTCACGATGACATGGAAAAGAGAAGATGAGGGTCAAAGCAGAAGTTACCCAAACCCATGGAGGAAAAAATGACGGCTTCGAAGATGTTCCCAACCCAACGAATGCGAGATGAGTGTCATGTTCAAGAGTGATAGACTGAGCATGGTAAGAAGCTGGTTCCTACCACCATTCTTTGGCCAGTACCCCCAATTATTTTGGGAAACAAGCTTGAAGGGGATAACATATGGTTGACATGTAAGTTTTCCTTGAGAAAAAATCCATCCTAGTACATTTTACGAGGCCTAGAGGAGGAACTCGGTTACGTCATGGTGACGGTTTCTGATGTCATTTACGTTTTTAACGAGTCTAACAAAGGAAGAAATGCGACATATTTTCATGTTTAGAGAGTTTGAAAAGAAGCGAAAAGAAAACTCCAATAGGTCCTTTCGTAAGTAGTCTCACAAATCCAAAAGGTAGAAAACTATGTGCGAGAGAACCTCTTAGTCGTGATAGGATAAGGTATTCCTTTTTCGTAAATAATGTTTATCCGGCCCGAAAAAGGGGTAAACGTATCTTGAGTGAATGTCGTTTAACGACCTTTTAACGATTTCAAAATGACAAGAGTCTCGACAATCTTTTCAATTTTCGAGAGTTAGAAAAATTTGAAAGATGACTCCAAGGGTGACTTTTTCGTGTTTTTACAGTGCAGAAAAAGTATAAAACACAACATGTCACTTCATCATCGTCATGTTAAGGACTTGTTGCTGCACAAGAGATGTATGTAAGACCCATTTTTTCGAAATAAAATAGCACAATAATGAAAAATATGCTTTAAAAAAACCTAATTACGGTTACGAAATTTTTTTTTTAAAATGCAAAAAATGGTAAAAAATAAATTACTTTTCACTTTTACCTCTTGTGAGAAATTTTTACCCTTTTTCAACGTGATTTTGCGGGGCGACAACGGGCAATCCGGAAAGGCTAATCGCAAATCCGTCTATTCTAGGTAAGAACTCATATCCTTCCTTGAATTTTGATATCATTTTATTACTGCCAAACCCATTTTGTAGATCCATGGGAGTATTTTTGTAAAAAATAGAGTGCAACGATCGGCGCGGAGTATCGGGCATGGACTCGCGCCAACGGCCTTAAAAATCAACGAGGGTGCATAATTTGCGCATTTTTAAAACGCGGTCGCACCTTCCAACCGCGATGTTTGGCTTGCAAATTTAACAGACGAACTTGATTTAACCACTTCAAAATTATATAATTTGTCTAATGACAACCATATGGATGTTTTTTTATAGTGTGAAAGAGCACGTGATCAAATGGAAAGAACGAGAACATAGTGAAGAAGATGAGGAAGCCATGGGGTATGTGAGATGCATGGAAGTTCTCAAGGTCTGTAGGCTCAAGAAATTCTTCATGGCACCATGTCTGGAGACCTCAGCGGAGCTATTGCGGTACTTAATTAGTGTACGGGACATTGATCGAGGAAATATTCATGATTCGGGATCGGGGAACTTGAGATTGAAGTCTCGGATGTTTATTTCATAAGTGGATTGTCACGGAAGTACCAGTACGGCAGTGCTACGGCCCACAATGGAAAACATGAGCATGGTTATCGACGAGGGTGTGTCGAGGAGCATGGAAATGATCGAAATCGGGAAGGTGGATATCCAAACCATTCCCGATCGGGCACTCATAGTAGTGCTACACACCATCACGCCGTGGAGTTTGGGCTCCACATGAGGCCACAAAAACACGATTACTTCTTGCGGTGGATTGCATGGCAACAATACTCTACAAGTACAGGTAGGCGATGTGATACGACATAAAATTCCGGTTGAAAAAAATGAAATAATGGTAAGGCCCAAAACTGGAGTTCGGCTATGGGTATATCTTGGTGCCCTGTCTTGGAACGTTCACCAATTTTCCAACGTTAGGAAGTGATAGTTACGACACCTACCGGCCCGGGGGCCAGATGATGCGATACAGGCGGATTTAATGCCAAGATCATGGGATGGTCGATAGATGTCTTGGAGGCGGAGGTCTTCGAGTGGCTGCGGAAGCACGATCGTCGTGGAGGGTGGCCCTATTCGGCACAAAGTTTATTGGTGATTCGGATCTCCCACTACGGAAGTAGGAGAGGATTGGGATGAAGCATTGGGTGAGACTCATTTATTTTCATGAGTATTAAGATTTTTTTTTGTTATGCATGTTTTGACATTAATCCATGTATTGCAGATGTTGACCCGGAAAGACTTGTAGGCATGTCGTCGATAGCACGAGAGGATTACTCGTGACTTTTATGTGGCCCCTCATGGTGAGGAGGTGAGAGGAAATCATATGCAACTTGGAGTGAATCTCCTATGGGATCCATGACTATGCTAGATTTGATGATGTTCCTCACGTGTACAAGATACACACTACGGGGTGTTGAAAGACGATTGTTCACGCTTATTGAGGCAACTCGTACGGGGACGTGCTATCATGAGTGTCACGGTGACTAGACACCTAAGCTTTTTTATTTCCGCATATTTTTTTGAGGAAACATGATGTCTCGGGGATCCTAGCAGAAACATACATATTTTTTGAAATTATGATGCACGTGGATGCAAACACTTAGGTAATCTAAGCAAGAGGGTGTACCAAGTTTCGCCAGACCGTATACACCGTGGTGATCAAATGAAAGAGAAATGACCAAGGACTTGACGTACGTGCGGCCGGTCTCCCGAATGTTATGTTCGGTGTATCATGTGGTTACGCGGGGCGACAGGACTCGGCTACAGATGCAGAGGATTGCAACCTATGAGGGTATCCCTTTATATACACGACGGTATAGGGAGCACGGGGTCCATGCTAGTGCCTCTAATGCTAGATGGGAAATGATAGCTACTAGGTTTAACGACGCGGAATGTGTCACTAGCCTAGACCTCTAAAAGATGCGCGTTAGGTTTCAATGCTTCTTAGGTTGATTGAATTAATTTTAAGGTTGATCTTGAATTAATGTTGCTATTTCAAGGCCTTACTAAATGTGATCTCGAATTATTAATGCAAACTACATGCAAAATGAAATCATTTCCATTTAATGAATACTAGCTAAGAGAAGGATGAATCTATGACAAAGCAACAATTAATTGAATCATAGAATAATTTCACTAATGCATCTAATACAACCCAATCAGAAAATGAAAAAATATTTCCTAGTTCGTGAAGAGCTACTAATGTAAAAAGAACATTTTCATTTTCAATTTAAACTGTAAAAGAATGCAAATTTTGTATTTTTAGATGAATGAGGAACACAATGCATTGTTACACTAAAAAGAAAAAATAAAAACATACTAGTTTTGGCTTGATTACTGCAAATGTAATGATATAAAACAAAGAGATCAATGCAATAAAAACAAAAAACAAACTTAAAACGAGGATGCACTCTTCGAAAAAAAAAAAGACTTGAACAGGATTGATGAAACATCATCACCTATGCTCAAAGTGACGGATGGAGAGCTAAATGAAAACAAGGTGATATTTCAACAAACCAAAGACACGAGGAATCGAAAGAAAGACTAAAACAAGGTATTCGGCGAATTTAAATGACGAATCCAAAGTGACTCGAACTCAACTCGAAGGCTCGGTGAGGAGAGGGCCAAAAAAACGGCACAAAGCACACCAGAAACCCTAGGGCAACAAAATTTGCGGTAGATAGTGGAAAAAAAAGCTACGAAGATCGAGACTACGAGTCAAAACTATTTCAATAGACCAATTTCAAAGTAAAAAACCAATCTAGAGACAGAAACACTTGACAAAACTCGAGAAAAGGGTCAAAATTCAATCCTACGAGGGTTTTGGCATGATTGTTTGGAAACGTAATATTTGCTAGCAAGGGGTTGGTAACACCTATGACAAAACACTGTGCCAATTGACGTGACTATTCAAAGAAAAGTAGCACCAAGCTGAAAACCATGGGAAAAATAAAAACCAGCATTAGAGGTCAGACTTGACACTGCGGAATTTGAACATGATGGTTGAAAATAGTAAAACAAGTCAAGAAAAGCAGAAAAATGATGAAACGACCAAATTCGACTCGACAAGAAAAGCACTAGATGAACAACGAGACGAAAAACACACAACGATCCCTAGTAGAGTTGCCATCTTGTTGTGTAGAGTAAATCTCCTACGCGGACGGTGATCCCTCTAGCCCTAAATTGGAGTCACAGCAACAAGAGAGGACATGCTAATGCGTCGATTGCTAGTTTATGAATGAAACTAAGACATGATAGATGTCCTACCTTTGTTCCAATGCGATTGTTGTAGCTATTGCGGTAGTCTCTATGATCTTCGTCTTGAAACATCGCGGTCCTTCGACGGTGGTACTCGGTGCTGCACGAGGATCGGAAAACGATAGCGACATACGAAATAATGCTGCATTCATAACTATTTAATTCTTCAAGGAGAACTAAATTTATTGCATAAGATTAATCATAGTAAACGCAAACGAGAATCAAAACATCGGTCATGTATTAATAAGAAGAGAGATAGACTTTACAACCAAAAGAGCCTTGACGTTGCAGCCTCCTTCAATGGGTCTACGATCGAAAACACGTCTCAAGCATTCGTCGAAATTTAAATTGGCGGAGAAATAGCCTAGACTCTCTCTCAACAATAGGTCTCTCTTTGCTCTATCTCACGTAACTATATCGAGGTGATCAGCTATTCAACCATTTTAGCTATTGTAAAAAATGTTTGGCTAGCGCATGCATGTGAGAGAGATGTATTTATAGGAGAGGAGGAGGAGGTTGGGATCCCTGAATGGTGGAAGAGAGGCCTTATCCTTTGGGAGGTTTCTCAAATGTAGGAAACAAGAAGCCAAAGGAAGATGTTCGACGTTATTCGGTCGAGCAAACCATGTTGACTCCGCTCACGAAGTGAATTTGGGAATGGAAACTTCGCTTCTATTTTAAAAAAATTTCCAAAAACAACTCTACGTCGGCAGTCAACGCGAGATAGAGCGCCAATGGGCACGAGGCCCGGTGTTAATTTCTCTATGGGCACAAGGCCATAAACGCCTACCGATCTTGAGCCGAAAATCATATGTTTTTGATAGTCGCCTCAGGAATAGTCAACGAGAGGAAATGTTCTTCTCATGGCAAGGGATGAAATGACACTTTTTGCAAGGCATGACAATACAAAGTCACGGAAATGTTCCTCAATGTTCGGGATGGGGATTATAGGGACGGTGACAAAATGCGTATGATATCTAGCTACCCTTCATATTTGAATAATGATGTTGTGCGGATCCTCCTCATTGTTCTCTACGATCACCTTGTAACATTCTCATGCTAGTTTCTTCACGCGATCAAATCGGAGTTGTACGAAGTCATTGGCTCGGTGGTTATTCAAAATATTCCTATTCCAACTACCGAAGAGCATCATTAATACAATACCAACTAGATGCGAAGCTATAGGTTAACAAGAACCCTTTAGTCACCTCGTACCAATCTATGATGCCATGGTGCAACTCTGTTTCAAGATACTGCTGCCTAAGCTAGTATATCAGTTGTGGAAGAATATGTGTACCCATTCAAGTTGAGGTTCTTTACCCAGATTCGTATTCCAACGAGACAAATGCTTGTGAGGGTCATCCTTACCATTGTAATTCTCCATGATCTAGTGTCTGCATGACCAAACACGAGCCTCATCATTACGCAATATTTTTTCCATGCTCTAAAATTTTCCCTCATCATTACGCAATATTCCATCCATCCTGAAATTTTCTCTTGTGCACGCCCACCACCGGATTTGGGGTGGACCTCAACCCGAAGTCCAAAGCTTCCTTATCGTTGCTCTTCGGGCACCTCCTTCTCAAATTCATTAAGAAATAGTTAATATCATGTTGTGGTACTCAACGACCCCCATTTCCTTACAGAAACCTTAGAAGGAATAATGGGGACCCTTTAAAATTTTGGATAAAGTCTTTTGTTGAAATAGGTTAAGTTTATTTTCTCTTATATTTCCAAATAAAAAAATAAAATTAAAGGAGACAAAAACACTTTTCTACAATAAACAAAGTCATATGAAAACATCGAGATAACAAATAAAAACATCAAAAGGGAAAATCATATTAAAAAACACACGTGAATGTCGGGAATAGATGGAAACACGCTAAAAACGAGAATCACCAAAATGCGAAATGCCAAATTGTCAAAATTACGATCTTCCGAAATATGAAATCACGATATACGGAATAACCAAACCTGCGAAAAGCCAAAATGTCGATCGGCCAAAGTACCAAAGTTTTGTCGATTAAAAAGCAACACAGTATCATTATGTCGAGTGAAAAATTCCAATATCACATTATGTAAGTGACAAATCCCGATATCGCATCTCTTGTCGGCATCACACTATTTTGTTATTTCGCATATCGCATCATCACAAAGCATATCACAATGCCCAATATCAAAATGTCGATAAGAGAAACCTGAAATAACGTTGAAAAAACGTTTAAAAACTTAAATGACCACCTTATGTGTTTCTAATATTGAGGTGTCAAATGACTTGTAATGATTTTAAGTTAATGCAAAGGGATTTTCCATAAGGCACATTGAATTGATATGACTCTTGTATCTTTCGAGTGATTTTACGCTTATCTTGGTTTATTTCTTGACGAGGTAAATCCTAATAAGAGGCGGCATAAAGATATGAATAGGTTAATCAAATCATGGAGAAAGTATGCAATTAAGCAAGAATCAATCTTTCTACGAAGAAACTCAAGGAATGGATCCTCTATTTATAGATACTACATGCAAGATGTAGGTTCCTCTATTTAGGAAAGTACATCTATAAGTTATTCATAGACGAAAGTCCAAAATAGCGAGAATGGAGGATCTCTTTTAGCGATGAGTCTCACTTAAAATATACCATTCACAGAGCGATTTGGCTAGTTGTTCTTCATAAATTTAGCTAGTGAAAGAATTTCACCACTACACGAATATGGTGAGATGAGTGCGTGGACCATGTAGACATAATAAACATTTATCACTTCAAAAAAAAGGCAGGTAATTGGTTCATTTCAAGCCGGAAGACTGGGATAATGTACCGGTTACCACAACAAAAAATAAAGTACAATACATAGTGCGTCCGAGAGACTCATGCATGAAAATGCGAACCCTACGAAACTTATCAAAGAATGGAGAAGAACTAGAATAAACACAAGCGAGAGGAAAATGGTATGTATTCATTGCCTTCTCTTGTTGGCCTTTTTCTCCCACATTGCTTCTATGTTTGTCGTCTTTACGGTTATCTAAATACTCGAAATTTTTCGAAGAATGGGTACCTTTAATATAGGTTGCATCGATGGCTATATTATGGTACAGGCAACCATTTTTGTGAAATAATTTGGGAACTCAAATTCGTAATTATAGGCAAAAAGTGTAATGTAGTTGAAAGGATATCTCCTCCCTTTTCATGAGTGCCTACATTATGGATACTATGATTTTTCATTTAACTTTCCATCCTTAGGGATGGAAATGGATTTCGATTACATCGCCCCTATTAATGTTTACTTTGACTTTTTATGGGAATCCAAGTACCATTCCATTTTACGTAAGACTTTTCATGATGATGCTTCCCATACATCGATAATTCTTGGGTAATAAAGCCACCGAGACTTACTTGCTAAAGCCAATAAATATCTCGAGCCATTAGGGATATGGTTCGGAGAAGAAAAATTTACTTATGTTTGAGTTTTCGGTAGCCTAGCCCATCCTCATGTTTTTCCGCTATTTGTTCTAGATAAGTTGTTAGCAGAAAATTTTCTATCGGACGATTGGACCGGGGGCCTAACTAAAGTTCTTAGAGATGCAAAGAAAATCATCTGGACATGCATCTATTCCTTGTGGCACATATATAGAAAATTTTCAGCATTCTTCGCTTGAAATTGAGAAATTAAAAGTTTTATGTTTTCCAATGATACCAAGCGAAGCGGTTGGACCTAATGGAGTTGTTAAAGATGTTACCACTCGAGTAAAACTTAGGACATTTTCAAGCGAAAAGGCTTTGATAAATTAGATGATTTGGTGAAATAGTTCGAAATATTAGATGGTAGAAATATTATTTGTTGATATATTGACTCACGATGAATTGATTAGTTTTAACCAATATCGTCAAAAGAACGAGTTCATCTACCCAATTTCTGGTAAGACATTAAGGTCAAAACTCGAGAGAATGTAGAAGAATCTACATCTTATTATCAAGCTCCAAGTGCTCAAAATACATAAACAACTACTACATTTTCGACTGAAATAGAGTTAAGAGTGACCAACATATCAACAAGGTTTGGGAATAATTCAAAATTTTTTTAATGATTGAGGAAATCCATGTTGCAAATGGTTCTAGCCATGAAGGCACAAAACCGATTTTGATCAACATAGAACCAATTTCGGTTACCTACAAAGGCAACAATAATCGGTAAGGGCCGATTACGAACCGAGGCAAAACCAACGAGCTGAGATTCGAAAAAATACGGGGGAAAATCTCATCTCTTGCAAAGGTTCTCCAAAAATACGTTAATATTGAAATACTTGTGAAAATGCAGTGAAGAAATGAAAAATGATTTCTCATGTAGTAGAAGACATGGAAATAATTCACCTTTTTCCCACTACGTAGATAGTCCTTAAAATTGAGGAAATTCTTCCATTGGATGGTTTCTATAGTCCAAATCACAAGGCGAGTCATGAGAAGGTCCGGAAAAAGAAAATTAGAACAAACTCAAGTGTTGGTTCCCAATGAGACTTCAGTTTAAATTCTTTGGAAAGGAGCCCAATCTTCCCCGAGAAGGAGGATTTAAATTGACTATCTCAATTCGAACTTATGAAAATGAAACCATGGATAAAGCGGTCGAGGTACAATTGTTTATAAAAAAGAAAAATATCAAATAATTGCTGAATTGGAGAAAAATTCCGGGGAAGAGAAAACGAAAATGAACAACAACGAACGTTGAAAATTTTCGACCGATAATTTCGATAATACGAAAGTGAAATTTGAACGGGGGATCAAAAGATAAAGATCAACAACCACCACTTCGAGTTACAACAAAGATTTGATCGGTTGAGGATAATCCTGAAATAAATGAAGTCCAAAAAAACGTAGAATGGGATATCCTCTTGAAAAAGCAACAATATGTTTTACGCTCTGAAGTTATCTTTAATTCATGACTTAAATAAAACCAGTGGTGCGCGTGCTCGGTATCAGAGATGAGAACATTTTATGAATTGATTGATAAAAAAACATCTAACTGTAAATTGGGGATACGATAGAAGGAACATCATCCAAACTCTTCCCAAGATTGAAGAGTCACAAAAAGATATTGTCTTAGTGATTGCGAAATAAAAATGAAAAGTGTAAATAGTTATTATTAGATCCGAGTACGCACTCAAATATCCTTTGAATACATTATTGAGACTCTACGCAAGTTAATCGATGCGAGTTAAAAGACACCTTTTCGGATGTCATAGTCTTCAAATAATCTTGGAAAGAAGCATCTAGAAAAGAAGACACGGGATATTCAAAAAGATTATCTAAAGCAAACTTGGAAAGTTATCGGCAATTCTGATAAAACCGCCCATATTCGATGGTTCACGCTTAGGTACCTCACAAATTCTGCAGCTCAACTTCTTCTAGCATAACGATAGAGGTATTCCGGAAAAATGCATGCCATCAATGCATCCTCCCAGGTTAAAGCCGATGACGAATATTTGCAATCTTGAAAGAACGGATAAAGAATGTGGACACAGGAAACGGTCATGAATATTATTTACAGCGATTACTATTTTTCTCTCTATCTTGGTTTAAATTTGTTCGAGGCTTTATGAAACTTCATTTACAGGTTACTCATATTTTTGTAATATTAATAGATTATTTAAACCCCTTTCATGCATTTAGAAGGGGTCCAATTTGAGAAGATAGCTTTGAACTTGCACTATTGTTTGATTTGAAGTTATCTAATTGAAAGTTGATCCTAAGAGTTGTCTTTTCATATACGAGCAGTCCATGAGGTACTATTATCTTTGTATTATTGTTTTGTTATTGAATTAGATAGTTATCTTATTTTGATGTTCTTTCATTATATAAGTTACTTTGAAAACAATATGTTATTGTCACTATTTATATGAAGTATTGAATGATTGGTCATTATATATGTGAAATAACGAAGTATTTTGTGATTAATTTTAATCAACTAAATTAATCAACTATTTAATTAATTTAGTTTCTTATGCATGATTTCTTTTCACCAAAGTATGAAATGATCTATATTGTTATGTACTTTCTGAAATCTTTCTATTAGATCACATTAAAGTTTTATCCTAGGAAACAACTAGAATAAGTTCTTGTTTTATCATTAGACTTAAAATCATTCCCGGCACTTTGATTTCATTTCTTTTGTTATTATTAAATCTCTTTAAAATGGGAAACTAGTTCCTTTATCCCAAATCGGACGCACCAATTTCAACGAAGAAAATGAGTTTCTTTAAGCTTAATTGGGTGGTATTACCCGATGTTGAGCGAGTCAATTTCCAACCTTCAAAATTTTTGGCACTAGAAGGAGGGCCCCCGAAAATGAATGGAAAAAAGTCGATCAAAAGGGCCATCCATAAAGTCATTCACCCTGCGAAATCTCCCCCCAATTCTAGGTCTCCACTCGAAATCTCCCACTCCTAGACCGAAGTAAAACAGTATGTAAAGTCTCATAGTATTGGCTCTAAGATAGTTGATAAGACTTTTATAAGAACCACACGAAGTTCAGATTTTGATTGAGAAATTTGAAGGAATTTATATTTCTCGAAGAGACTCAACGTTATGAGTTATTTGAAGGAAGCATATCATCTTATTTTACGGTGAGAAGCTTGGGATTGCTCCTTTTGAGTTCCTTTGCCTCCTTATAAAGGAAAGACTCGAAATGCGGAAGCTCGGTCTCCACTAGTGAAATTTTATCTTCATCACCTCCACGGAACCCTTTATTTCATTCCACCTTCTTCTACTTCTCCTTAAAAAACCCCTTCATTCATTCCCATCACTCATTCTCGAACAAAAAGTGCTAGTACAAATAATATTAGCACGGGCTACTTCACTCCACACGATCGGCCTCTTCTACTACAAAAAAAAATCTTCTAGTCACATTCCCATAATATTCAATATACCATGGAAAAATCCGGGTGTTCGGCAACTCTTTTTTTGCACCACTTCATCCTTTGCCTAAGTATCGAGAGGAATGATTACCAAAATTTAATCCAAATGAAGGAACCCAAGCGAGAAGAAGAACACCATAACTTTATGCTATCCATTAAAAATAAAGAATTCGAGAAGAAGATTGCGTATGTAGAAATTTGTTTCATATACATTTTTAGGATCAACGGGATCACAGTACTTTTCTTTACCATGGGGTTCTATTCTTTTGATTGGAATATTTTCAAGAAATTTTTTGACAAAGTTTGGAGATGAATGCACAGAAACACGACATTGATCAAGGATATTTCCAACTCGAAAGCAAATTCAAATGGAAAGGATCGGAGATTTTTTAATTCTAGATTCAATAAATTGCTTAGTTACGTAAGCATATTAACCTGGGTGTAGATGTTCGGATAGAATACTGTATTTTGCATTACCCTCAAACATTTCCATATTTGTAGATAGACCTAATAAAAACTACATAGTGATAACATGAATGAAGCTATATGTGTTGAAAAAAGGATTTTAGCCTTAGAAAAGAAGGCCATTCTAGAAGGAAAAAAATAAAAGAGAAGCAATTCAAAGAAGAAATTAAAGAAGTCATCAAAAGACCCTTTTTGATTTATAAGGACTACATAAAGTTCTTAAAACAATATCAAACAAAATGGTCAAAATTAAAAAAAACGGGTTTCGAATTCGCGGTGAAAGACTTTTAGATATTTTAGGAAAACACAACCTTCATCACTCTCGACCACACAATGTGATATCCAATGCAAAATCAGATCAAGAAAAATATGAGAGAACAATATTTGTTCGTAGAAGAATACGAAGGAGAAGAAGAATTAGTCAAAGCACATGGATTAAGGGATTTTATTCTCACCCCATATGAAAATGAAGAGAAAAGACAGAAGTGTTACTAGTTGAAACTAGCAGAAAAAAACTAACAATTCACCATCATTAAATTTAAAAAGCAACATTATCATTCCCTTGATAGCACACCGAAATTATTCTAGTTTGGTCTCTTCTCCCAAATCACGAGTCTTACATCATATAATTCACCTTCTACATCCAAAAAATCTTGTCGTTTTGGATGAGGACATAGAATATAACATCATCGAAGATATGAAGAAAGTGAAATCCAATATCTCCATGTATGAGGTAAGTAAAATTAAGCAACAAAAAAAGTTTTTCTTAAAAAGAATTAAATGTTGTTCTTATGTACGCTTTTCCAACATCAAAATCCGCATTAGGAAAAGGAAGCCTCCAAGAGGTACCCACGATAAAATTGATGCCTCATATACAATTCTAATTGGAGATCGATCCAGTTCTCATACTTCTCCTTTCTTATTAACCTTTGAGATTTTTAACAAGAATGTCCACAATTGTCTAATAGACTCGGGGAAAATTTTCGAACATAATGCCATATTCGGTATGTATCAAATTGAACATAAATTTTGAAAATTTTGTTGTGCAGTTATGCAATTAGATAGATCCAAGGTTAAAGTTTTTTGGGAGGATTAAACTCAATCTTAATAAGACTATCCTCAAATCCAATAGTTTGTCGGATAATCGATATCTTAATCAACATTATTCACGAATTTTATGATCTTATTTTAATTAGAGATTGGTTTGAGAAGTTACATGGGTATTTCACAATAGATTGGTTACATATTTGGCTTCCTTATAATGGTAAACCAAATGAGATTCGAGTAGATATAGAAAAAATATTAAACACTTGGTTACGTTTTGGATGAAGAAAGCGAACTGTGGTTTTCACAAATAAGTCTCGGGTACTCTTGGAGATCATTTTTTGGTAGTTTAACACATAAATCACCCCTTTTAGAAAATTCTATTATTTGTTCTCAAATTGAAAATTATTCTCGATTTTTCTAAATGTATTAATATTGTAGTTATTATTATGAGTAGCTTTCGAATCTTGATTTTGGACACTGATTTTGATGGATTCTAAATATAGTGAAGGTGCGAGAGTGGATATGTTAATCAACCCAGCGGATTTAGAAGACCATTCTAGCATGGTAGGAATTTAGTTACTAACGATATTGCGAATATAAAGCGTTAGCACGGGGATTATATAAGGCAATAATTCTTGGTGTTAAATATATTAAAATCTTTGGTGACTCGGAAATCATTATAAAACAAGTTAGAAATAACATTCATTGCATATCAAATCACTTGAAACATTATCAATCCTTTGATTCAAAATCTTACTTCACATTTTTTAGCATGCTATATTTCTCCAATACCTAGAATTCAAAATGCAGTGATTTTTTAGCCAATGTCGCATCGAGGTGAATTCCACCAGATTATAGTCCGGATCGATTTTCTATAGAGTTGATTTTTCTCCCATCCATTCTGATAATATTACAAATTTGCGGTATTCTTGATGATGGAGATATCCTATATTTTTTAACATCTTAAGAACCTTATCTTGATCAAGTAATTGATGAAGATGAACACGATACTCAAATGACCAATTTCAATGAAAAGAATGCTTTGCAAAACACTGTAGTTAAACTTGAAGATCTATATTATTTGAAGGACGATTTAAAAAGGTCCAATAAGCACCAAACTTCAAATTTCAACTTTAAGGTTTTGAATTAGTTAACTTACAGGATGCGATGAAAAACCTAAAAATATCAACTTAGGACTTGGAGTTTCATCGAAGAAAGAAATGCATTTATTCATTTGTTAAAAGATATAAATATGTATTTGCATGGAATTATCAAGATCTCAAAACATATGATGCTTCCATCATCAACACACTATCTAATGGTACCGGAAGTCGAAGCCGATTCAACAAAAACTTAGAAATATACAACAGGTTGGAAACCCAAATTAAAAGCGAATTGAATAAGATTTTAAAAGCCAAAATTATATTTCAGTCCGACATTCTAAAATGGGTTTCTAATATTGTGCAGGTTAGGAAAAAGAACGGTGATATCCACATTTGTTTTGATTTCGAGAAATTTGAATAAGGCATGTCAAAAAGATAATTTTCCTCTCCCATCAATGGAACAAGTTTTACAATCACGTCGTTGGTTAAAATTGTCTTTCTTAGACGGATTTTTGGAGTATTATATCATATTTCATTCACAAGATCGATTAAAGACTACATTTAGAACAAAGTAGAACATACACATATATAAAAAAAATTAGTTTGGATTAATGAATGCGGGGAGCCACACTCCGAGAGAGAAATGGATATTGATTTAAAAAGGTTGATCAACAAAACTATTGTGGTATATCTAGATGATATTACCATATATTGAAAAAAGAGAAATAATCATGCATGATTTAAAACGAATCTTCGTAAGATGAAAAAAATACGGGAAATTTCTCATAACCCTAAGAAATGTTAGTGAGAGCAAACTCCAGGAGTTTTAATGTTTCAAAGCATGGAATTTGTATTCATCCAAAACCAATTAAAACAATTTTAGAAATCTCATTACCACATACTAAGAAATTGATGCAATCTTTGCGAGTCAAAATAATTTGTTGAAATATTCATCCTAATTATTCACATCGTTCTATCTCTCTTGAAAATGATCAAAGAGAATTGATTTTCAAATGGGGAGATGATGAAAAAGAAGCATTTAAAACTATTAAACAAGCCATAATTAATGGTGCTTCTCTATCGAATCCCAATTTTCTAATTCATTTATTTTATACACTTTTGCCTCGATCTATCTTGCGTGGAAATTTTAACCCAATAGAATGAAAATAAAATTGAAGCTCCAATTGTTTTTAAGCTCATATTTTCAGGAGGCTGAATTAAATTATATAGGAGCATAAAAATAAACCTTCACAATTTACAAAGTTGTTAAATATTTTTAGAGCCTTTTCTTCGAAAACTCATGTTAAATTTATTGTTCCTTTCTCGGCAAACGAACAATTTATAATTGAAAAGGAGTTAGGAGAAAAAAGGGCTAATTGGAGTCACAATATTGAGAAAGAATATGATCTAGAGATCAAACCTTCTAAGATTTTAAAAGGAAACGATTTTTACGGATTATTCACAAGAATGAATGATGCATCAATTGAAAAAGTAACGGGTAAAATTGAACGAGTTGCAAAGGTATTTCCTGTTTGATACTCACTCTCAATATCTTTGATTTAATATTTTACTTAAAAAATGGTTATGCTCCACTTGAGCTTGATTTTAAGAAAAAGAGAGCCTTAATATTGAAGGCCAATCGATGTCTGACTTGTTAATGATATATTATATAGGAAAAATTATGATTCTATTCTATTGAGATATTTGGAGAAATATGAAGCGGAAAACATTCTACGGGAACTACATGATGGTCGGTGCATTACGATTGGAGATACCTCTTGCTCATAAGATTCTACATCTTGGATATTCTTGGATGACCTTATTTTAAGGTACATATGTATGTCGAGAAAATGACAAATTTCCAAAACACTTCAAGAAGACAAGGAAACCATCTATGCCATTGCGGCTTTGTCTGTATCGAACAACCTTTGACAATGGGGACTTGATATAATAGGAGGTGAGATCATCCCTCACTCCTCCAAGCAACATAAATATATTTTAAGCATAACGGGTTATTTCAAAAAATGGGTAGAGGCAATACCATTGAAGTTAACCAATTACGAGAGCATCATTGAATTCATTAATCAGCTTATCATTACCAGGTTTGGTGTTCCTAATGATTTAATTTTTTATAATGCTTCTTCTTTTTCTGGAAATGCAATGATTGAATTTGATTTAAAGAGAGGATTTAAATTGAATTACTTCACAAATTATTATCCCCAAGGAAATGGTTTTGCGAAATAAACTAATAAAATTACTATAAGGATTATCAAACGAAACATTTACCAAAATAAAAAGAACTGGCACAAAGCTTTAACATTTACTTTATGGGCAGATAGGATAACTAAGAAAGCTTCAATAGGAACATCACTTGTACATATGGTATATGGAAAAGAATCTATTCTACCTTTAAATATAGCTATCCCTTCAACAACCCTAATTCAATTTATTAATGAAGAACCTTCTTCCACTTTACAATAATGAATGTCTCAAATAATTAAGCTAGAAGAAGAAATAAATAAAGCTAAGTTGGTTCATGCTCATCATCAAGAATTGGTCAAAACTTCATTTGCTATTAATTCAGTCAAATACAAACATTTTGAAATCGGAGACTTAGTTTTGAAATGGGACAAAGTGCATGAGGATAAGGGAAAGCATATAAAATTTCAAAAACTACGCTTGGTCCCTTTCAAACTTTTGAAAAGATAGGTCCATCGAATTTTATATTGAAAGATTTACAAGGGAAGAAGGAAACTCATCACATCACGATGGACTTATACTCAAAAAGTATTTTTCTTAAAAGGAACATAATTTATCTTGTACAATATGTAAATATTTTCATTCAAATAAATTATGTTGTAAAGTGATATTACACCTTTGGATAACACATTGTGAGTTTTTCTCAATCATGAAAATGTTAGTTTTTAAAATAAATAATGAAAGAAGAGAAAAACTATAGAGGTGAAATCTAAATACTCAAATCATTTTAGAAAACTTTGAATTAGCATAGCCATTCAAAATGAAGATATCCTTTGGATTTGTAATTAGTTTGAGAATCCAAATTGTTGTGAGAGTCATATTTGAAAAGTTATCCTTATAGCAATTATTATGAAATTTTTGCATCTTTTATTTCAATGGTCATCCAAAAAATATAATGAGTAGATGTAACCTCCCCATTCATTTATTTTCAGGATTTTTCATAGTGTAATTCAAAAAATATATAAAAACTTTAAAAGTTAAAATGAGTCTCATCACGAGCCTTCTTACCATGATCATAGGGAAACTAATAAGCTTGAAATTATCATTATTGGCAGCCACACCAAGATAATGGCTCATATTCAAAAAGTGCCATGAGACAAGAGATCTCATTACGAGTCGGCTTGTTTCAGAATCTATTACAACTTGTAGAATGGAATTATCTTTTTCGCTGGCCATCAAACCGGGATAGTGACTTTAAAATATAAATAAAAATGAAATAAAAGATAAAACACATTTTCTACTGAAAATATTTATTTTAATATGAATGAGATCTTGGTTCATCTTTTGTTACAATAGTAACCACTGTCGAGGCCATAAATGCTGCTGGCTAGCGTGAGGCTCTACTAATGTCTAATAAGTTTATACAATGCGCTAAAGGTTTCAGCCGATTATTACTGTCTTTTCAACCTATCAAAGCACGATTAATTCAAAATAAATTTTCATCCCTAGCAAAAGCCTAGAAGAACCTTTTTTACATAAAATAGGTTATCTTATTTCAAAAAGTTAACTCTATAAAGTTTGGATTTCCAAATCATTTATAACTTTAGTAAAGGTTCTCTTAAAAAAATTAGCACTTTTATCCTCAACAAGGTCATGAGTTTGAACGAATGTGTAGCCCAATTGTTGTGGTACTCATCGACTTTCCTTAGAGGTCTGTAGAAGGAATAATGGCGACCCTTGTAAAATTTTTAGCATAATCCAACAATAGGTTAAAGTGTTTCTCGTTATCTTTCCAAATGACTTCAAGAAAATTAAAGGAGACAAAAAGCACGTTTTCCTACAATAAACGTAAGTGCATGTGAAAACATGGGATAACAAAGAAATGCATCAGAAAGGATGCAATCATATTAAAAAACACGCATTGATATGTTGGGAATAGATGAAACGTGCATAAAAGAGTATCGCCAAAATACTGAAAGTCAGATTTCTGCCGAAGTTTTAGTCGTGCCGAAATGCTGGAAATAACGAGTATACTTGAATATAGTGAAAGACTCCGAAAGAGCCGGAAATTTCGATACTGCGCGAAATGCCAAAGAAGTTCCAAATCAATTAACAAAGCATTGATATCAGCATTACTGTCAAGCGACAAATCGGAGTGCCATGCTATACAGCATTCCATTAATATTTCTTCTCTATTTCTCATATCGAGACCAGCTGCAAAGCACGTCACAATGCTGCGATAATCAAAATGTCGATACAGCGAAACTCAGAAGATAACGGCAGCTAAATTAGTGCGTCACGTGAAAAAATGTTTAAAATATTAAATGACGCCTTTTTCGTGTTTCTAATCTCAAGGTTTCCAAGATGACATGGCAGTGATTTCAAGTTAATGCAAGATTTCCATAAGCGCATGGATTGAATTGATATGATGCTATGGATCTTTTGAGTGATGTTTCTGCTTATCTTGGTTTTTGTTTCTTGGCAGGTAAATCATCTAATAAAGAAAAGCGGCATGCAGAGTACAGTCGAGGTCAGCTCAAAAAGCACGAAAAAGTACGCAATTTAGAAAGAGCATTCTTTTCACACGAAAGAAACTCAAGAAATGGCTCCTCTTTGTTTACGGATACTATATGCACCTGGTATGCGGGTTCCTCTGGTCAGGAAGCTTGATCTAGAGCTATTCGAAGACGAAAGTCTATGTAAAAATTGCGAGAGCGAAAGACTACATGCGATGAGTACGCGCGCGAGATCCTGGAAGTCGTGGAGTGATGTATCTAATTCATTTCTTCATGAGAATTGACAAGCTACGTCCAGAAATTCTCCCATACACGAGATATGGTGAGATGGATGGTAGGACCCGCAGACCTAACGGACAAAGCTTATTTATCACTTCCCAAAAAATACGATGGTGGTTTCGTCAAGACTAGAATACCTAAAGAGCCCGTACGATTACCACCCAACTGAGTTTGGTACGATACATGATTCATCCGAAAGATTAGTGCACAAAAAAGTGCACACTGCGGAACTTCTGAGAAGAATGGAGAAAAGGACCCAGAATAAACACAAGCGAGAGAGCGAAAGGTATGTATTTTCACAGCTGCTCTTGTTGGCCCTTTCATCCCACATTTTCTTCTATGTTTTGTCGTCTTTATGGATTTATCCAAATGACTCATAAGGAGTTTTTCGAAGAATGGGTACCTTTAATTGAGGATGCCCTCGATGGGTAACATATGGACTAGGCAACCTTTTTGATCAAATAATTTGGGGAACTCGTATTTCGTAATTATAGGAAAAATAATAATGTATTGGAAAGGAAAAAATCCTCCCTTTTTCATGAGTGCCTACATTATGGATAGCATATGCTTTTTCCTTTGAATTTCCATCCTTGGGATGTAAATGAATTTTATTTTGTCGCCACCCCTATTCATGTTTACTTTGAAATTTTATGGGAGTCCAAGTACCATTTCCAGTTTCTGTAATATTTGTCATTAAGTAGATGCTTCCCATCCATCGAGAAGTCTTCGGTAATAAAGCCCGAAATTACGCACGAAGCCAATATACCTCCAACCATTATGGAAATGTTTAGAGAAGAAAGAATTTGTCTATGTTAGAGTTTTCGGTAGCTGTCCATCCTCATGTTTTGCCTCTATATGTTCCATATAAGTTGTTAGCCAAAGAAATTTGCCTATCATATAGTTGGATAGTTTTTACCATGCTTCCCTATTCCTTGTGGCACATACTCTTAGAAAATTTCAAGCATTCTTTGCTTGAAATTGACAAATTAAAAGTTTTATGTTTGAGTTTGACCGTTGATGGAGTTGCTAAAGATGTTACGACTCAAGTAAAACACAAGACGTTTTCAAAGGAGCTCGATAAATTTGATGATTTATTTGAAATGGTTCCATAATATTCTATGGTAGAAATATTATCCATTGATATACTGACTCATAGATGAATTGATTAGTACTTGATATTTTCGAAAAGAATAGCTGAAATCTGCAAGAGAACTTACGGTAAGACATTCTAGTCGAACTCAAAGAATGCGAGAACCATCCACATCTTCTTCTCAAGTTCCAAGTGCTCAAAAATACAAAAAAATCTACGTAGATGTTTAGCTAGAAAACAAAGTTAAAGATGAGAAAAAAATTGATAAGGTTTGGGAAGAATTCAAAAAATCTTTTAATAACTAGAAAATCCATGTTGCAAATGGTTCCGGCCATTGAAGGCACATAATCAATTTTTGATCAACACAACACCAATTTTTAGTTCCTACGGAGCCAACGTACTTCGTTACTAAAAAAATTAGATCAATCATAACCAATAGAGCGCAAAAAGTACCAAAAAATACGAAAAGTCTCATCTACGAAAAGGTTCTCCAGAAAGATCGTTAACACTGAAATACAGTAGATAATACCAATCGAAATGAAATATGTATTCTCGTGTCAGTAGGCTGGAAATAATTCTGCTTTTCCCACTGAGATAGTCCTTAAAATTGAAATTTCCGCCATTGGATGTTTTTTACAGTCAAAAAACATAAGGCGAGTCATGAGCAGTCTAGGAAAGAAAAATCAGAAATCGCGAGACTCAAGTGTTGGTTCGATGAGACCTGCGAGTTCAAATTCTTTGGAAAGGAGCCCAATCACGCACAGAAGGAGGATTTAAAGCTGACTATCTCAATTCGGAAGGAGCTTATGCAAATGCAACCATGGATACAAAAAAGCTGAGGTACAAAGTGTTAATAAAAGAAAAAAGATCAAAGGATTTCTCAATTAGAGAAAATTTTCCATGAAGAGAAGTAAGCAATAGAACAACAATGGGAAATTGAATCTTGCCCGCTACGCAAATGAATTTTCGATAATCTGAAAGTGCGTTTTAAGAAGAATAAAAAGATAAAGATCAACGAGATACAATGGTTACAAGAAAAGAGTTGATTAGTTGAAGGATAATCCTGAAATAAATGAAGTACGAAAAAAAGCATCGAGAATTGGATATCCTCTTGACAAAGAAAAAATATGTTTTATGTCACATGTTATATTTAATTCATGACTTATCTAAAACTAGTAATTCTTTAGTCACTCAACTATCAGAGCTGAGGATATTTTATGAAGATATTGATGAAAAAATATACGAATTCATAGATTAGCAAGATAGCACAGAATTAAGAGCAACCAATCTCCCCAAGATTGAAGTGTCACAAAAACATATTGCATTAAGTGATTGGGACACAAAAAATGAAAAGTGAAGAAATGGATATTATCGAGCCAAGAATCTTGTCTCAAATCTCACTGAATACATTACTAATACTCTACTACAAGTTAATCTAAAACAAGAATGCCCAAAAGACACCTTGTGAGATGTCATATTCTTGAAACAATATTGGAAAGAAGCATCTAGAAAGAAGACTCGGGATATTCAAATATTATCTAAAGCAAACTTGGGAAGTTATCGACAATTCCTGGTAAAACCACATAGTCGGTGGTTCACGTTGAGGTGTCTCACAAATGCGAGCAACTCAACTTCTTCCAATGCTTAACGATGTAGTATTCATGGGACAAATGTGCGTGCATCAATGCATTCTCCCCGATTGAATTCAGTATGATGATATTTGCAATCTCAAAAAACAGAGATAAAGAATGGATCTAGAAACGATCATGAATATTTTTGCAATTGATTACTATTTGTATTTCCTTTATCTTAGTTTAAAGTTGTTCAAGGATTTATAGAAACTTCATTTACAAGTTTACTATTTTTGTAATATTAATAGATTATTTAAACCCCTTTCATGCATTTAGAAGGGGGCTCGGAATTTTGAGAAGATAGTTTTGAACTTGCACTATTTTTTGATCGAAGTTATCTAATTGAAAGATGAGTCCGAAATTTGTCTTTTCATATATAGATCATCGATGCATCGGGTACTATTATCTTTGTATTATTGTTTGTGTTATCGAATTATATAGTTATCTTATTTTGATGTTATTTCATTATACAAGTTACTTTGAAAACAATATGTTATTATCACTATTGATATGAAGTATTGAATGATTGGTGATTATATTTGAAATAATGAAATATTTTTATGTGATTGAGCTTTAATAAACTAAATTAATTAAATATTTAATTAATTTAGTTTCTTATGCATGATTTCTTTTTCACCAAAGTATGAAATGATCTATATTGTTATCTAGTTTGATAAATCTTTCTATTAGATCACATTAAAAGAATATTTTACCACAGGAAACAACTAGAATAAATTTTAGTTTTATCATTAGCTTTAAAATTATTCCATCACTTTAATTTCATTTATTTTTTTATTATTAAATCTCTTTAAAACAAGAAATTGGTGCCTTTTATCCCTAGTTGTACCCACCAATTTCAATGGAAAAGGAGTTTCTTTAAGCTCCAGATTGGGTGAGTATTCCCCGATGGTGAGGCGATCAATTTCTAGCCTTCAACATATCTCTATTTCCATAATAATAGGGAAAGTCAAACTGACTCTAACATGACGCATTGAAGTGATTTGGTAATTCTATTACACCACTTAGTGAGAAACTTTTCGGTTACTGCAATTCTCCAATTCTTCGTCGGATTACGAAACAACTGTAATATCCCAAAATGGAAAAGACATGAATATAGAACATAAAATGGAAAATGCGGTGATAAATAAATACATAAAATGTAAGTAGATCATATAGAAATAATATTAAACATTATAACAGAAAATGTGTTCAAGATCTTGAGGAAAAAAGACTCTCAAGTTAGGAAAACAAGCCTCAAGAGACCCGGTACATAAAACATGAAGAACAACTGCTATAAAAGAATTTCGAAGGCTAAGACAACGTAGTTTTATGCACGGGGTTTCTCGTTGTTGTAAATTTAAACACATGGATCTCGCCGATGAGAGTGCTTGAAAATGTTGGGATCGAGAGATCTAAGCCTTCTAGCACTATTCCAAGGTAACCCGAAAAGGGGTTTTCGGAAATACCCAAAATAAAAAAAATGGCGAAATGTAGCCCTATGGATGAATATGCTTTGCAAATGGAAAAATGATAGGAGGTGGATTATCTGATGTAGAAATGGTTGATACTCCAATAGAACTCTCGGATGAAGGGGTAGCTCCCTCACCTTTGGAAATCTAACTCATCAACTAGGGCACTAAGCCCTCTACTGCAACTTCTCGATAAAATAACGAAATTCTGAAGGGAAGCTGCGATTGTAGGTGATGGAAGCATCTTTCCCTGAATTTGAGTGATAAAATGATGCTCAAGGATCCTCCTTGCTAGCCTCACGTATGAAGGGCTTCTCCCTCCACTGGAAAACAAGCTCGGAACTAGATCTATTTCTCCTCCACTACTTCTTCCCTGCAAAACAACACAATCTGAAGGAGGCACCCTGCGAATAATGGGTTGAGCTTTTCCCTAATGCCGGATGGTGGAAATGATGTTCAATAAACCTCTCTGAGTAGGCACTCGAAGTCCCCCGAGGATGAGGGTGGGATTTACGCTTAGAAACACCCTTGTGATAAACAACACATGACTTTCTGCTAAACAACTGAAGCGTGCAAATAGTCATACAAGAACAATAAAATATAAATAACCAAAATCATACATTCTATGGCTTCCATCCTCTTCCTTTTATTCTTGGTGAGCTTCCTCACCACTAGGGTCCCACTCATTAAAGAAGTTCCTCTCATGCATACACTCCTCTATTATTGCGTTGTCCTCCATTAATCCTCCACTATCTTAATAATAAGCGTTGTTGATTTGGTCAATATTGACCTTGTCCACATGCTTTAGCTCCTGTTCACACCTTAGGGTGCTTTATAAAGCTAATACAATGATCCACATTCACATGAAAAGTGGTTTTTTATTCCTACTAAAGATATTTATGGGTCTCTCTACCCACTTATTCACCTATCTTTTAATTAAAAGAAAAAAATAATATTCCAACTAGCTAGAAGCTAATTAGGAATATTATAGTCCTCCCCCTCCAAAATGTTTCTTGTCCTAAAGAAAGCGCAGGATAGAAACTACAAAGCCTCCTCTCCTCCTCCTGTAGCATCCTCATCTCATGTATAGCTCCTCCATGAATAAGATGCTTTCACATCAATATGTCTCCTAGTATTTCTTCCCAAGTGTACAAGTTAGCCTTTGGTGATAAATCCAAATGGCTCTCACCATGAAAGAAGTGGGATATCCATGGAGGCAACTATATGTTGTATAGAGCCATTCTTGAGGCATGGGGTCTGAAAAAATGTTGGGAACCCCAATCTCCATGAGAAGCTCCAATCCATGACTATCATCCAAACAAAATGGATCACCCTCCAAAGTGGTAACACATAGAAAAAACTAATCCATATCTTGCTTCTGCAATGTAGATGGGTTGTATGGTCAGAACATAATAGACCAACGCGTCCATCCCATGCATCGCTCTCTCTCCATTTATGATATGTATAGAGTTGCTGCTGATCTTGGCGTTACATAGCTATGTTTTCTCTGTCGAGGCAAAGAGGCACCGGATTCTCAAAGATCCACCCTTTGGTTCTATGAACCTTGCTTTCCCAAAGCTATTCACTCTTTTACTGTTTGAATAGGATATCATCACAATATGGGATCCAAATGAGAAAGATACTGAGTGCTCATGGGAAATTTTGGATGGTGCCAATAGTTCCCCAACCACTTGCTAGTTGTGCATATTTTTCTCATCTACTAGAAGGTAGTAAATGGCATTGGGTATCAATTGAGAATACCAAGAATAGAAAAATACTTTCCCAAAGCCATACAAGAAATGACCATCTCCATCATTGATGCTAGTCTAGTAGAAAGACCATGAAATCCAAATAGAGGCTTACCCTCTTGTGGAGCAATTTACTATAAATGCATGACAAAGGAATGCAAATACTTGGTTAGTTGATCAATAAGCATAAAGACACAACTCTTACCATATGTTGTGAGTAAGCTGATGATGAGATTCATGGATGAGCCCTACATGAGAATCTCTCCATAATGGTCACGATATGTCTCCATGAGACCTAGGTAACCCGAGAGAGGAATGAATCATGTGCTTCATGTAGAGCCTTTTTCTTGAGCTTGGAGATCCAAGTCAAGGAGATCTTGTTCGGGTGATAGATGACTCCATCCACCACTCTATACCTCCCATATTCTACTTACCCATCAAGTACCTCATGTGTGAAGTGATCCTTGGAACACTCCATCAATAGATCCATACTCCCAAGTTCAGACGTTGTTGGCCTTTGTGATAAGGATCTCGTCATCTCATAAATCCCCTCTTTGACATGCCCAATTCCAAAGTAATATGCCAAAACACTGCTACATATGGAAGACACATTCCCATGTGGAAGTATCTTCTAATCCTCAATGACCCTGGAGTAGCCCCTTTGCACTATGATTGTGCCACCATCTACTCTCGAAACATCATGCGAGGTGTGGGGGAAAAGTCAAACATACTCTCCTCGGAATAACCAAATAAACAATGACTCTGTCGCCTTCTCATATCATCATTATACGGACCATGGAGTAAAAACATGATGATTTACATGAAAAATATCACATCAACCCAATATAACCAAACACCTTGCTGCCACATGATGTAAGTGTCATACCATGTCCCAAATAATAACACACCCCTTGACATAGGATATTTCATGTGATGGCCAAACTCTCTCAAGAGTAGCCGAGTATGACCATGCCTCTTGCTACCCTATGTCATAGATGCGCAAGTGGCTCACCAACCCATTGATCATCATCCTCACCCATCCATTCAAGCTGTGGGTGTCTCCTATCATGCTCCAATTTTGTATCCATCCAATGGAGAATAGCATCCTCCCAAATCGATGACTATATTTGCACTCTATGATATGATGAAGTGCAACCTCCTGGAGATCTCTATATAAAGACCACTCATCAATGACCAATTTGAACCCATAAGGTTCCAAATATGCCTACGGGAAAAAAGCTTCTCATTTGAGCTATGAGATGCTCATCAAGAAAGATTTGTCATAATAATGGGAGATATTATCCATCATAAGATGTCTCTCATAAACCATTTTCATATCCATTGCTACATAAGTGGAATGGTCATCGGAAAGTTTCAATAATAGTTGGGCCCCCCAACTCATCATTCTTTGTCAGTGAAATTGTTTTTGATCTCCATGATGGTGCATCATTGTCTCATGGTCATGCATAATGATGAACACACGGTTCTACATTGGATTGATTAGGGTTATGCTCATCCTATCCTCCCAAAACTCTACACTCCAACCCAAAGTATTGTGTGTAGCTCAACAATGAGAAACCGGGATGGCTATTCATCTCCTCCTTGAACTAGTCAAGGGTCCTCCACATAGTGATAGATTGCTGCTCCAAATCAGCAATGTGCTTTAACCCTTGGTCTTGCACTTGCCTCCCGATGGCATGTCCCCACAACTCTCCATTTGATGTGTGCTACAAAATAATATAGGTGGAAATGTGTGCATAACAAGGATAGGCGATCCTCGGGAACATCTTGTATGGCTACAAAGGGTTCCTCCTACCCAGGTGTAATTAATCCTCAAACTGTTGGTGATGGTGATGGCTACCCCTCTACTTCGCACCAACAGCTGGTATATGTCTCCCCCTTCCTCATGCATCTCATAAATAATGCATGGGACTCTTAATGTCAGAGATCAAGACCATCTTGCAAAGATGAAAGTGTTCATTCTCGGATGCAAGTACTCTTGCGGTGATGGTGGTGGAAGTTGCTCCTCTTCGAAGTGATAATGTCGACATCTCCCCTTGGCTTCTCATGTGCTTTCCCCTCAGTATTTGAAAAAATCTCTCAATAGGAATTTCCTTCGGTTTTCTTCTATCAAACTTCTTAATCATCCTTTGAGTAAAATATGCATAAGCGATGTCACTCTTGCATGTTTCAAATGGGCTGAACCACCAAACCTTTTCTTCACCCTCAAGGTGCAGGTGTTTCAATCTCAACAACTTCTCTTTACTGCTATTGGATGTAGTAGGAAGAATACATCTAACTTCTTCCTCCAAGCCTTTGTTGTGCTTGTGGATGACCCATCAAAATAAGACAATAGAAATCTATTATGTCTTTTTCTTCTCTTACTTACATGAGTCTCTGTTCTTCTTTGATGCTGAATGAAGCTGTTGAAGATTTATATTCTCCTTGAAAGCCCTTGATTTAGATTTGTACTCTGCAAGATAATCACTTAGACTCTCATATCTAAGTTTCCTCCATCTCCATGCCTTTCACCTTCCTCTTCAAAGGGAGTGGACATTGTAGATTGCTTTGGAGTTCTATGAAATATCCATTAGGGGAATTTTGAGGTCTAAAATGGGCCTCCTAAAGAAATTATAAAGTAATGGTGGAAATAATAAAATAAGAATTGATTACATCATCAAATTTTAGAGGGAAAAAAGAAAAAACTACTTTTTCAACTCGTATTTTCAACTTATCTCCCTATGGGTTTACTCAAATTTTGAGTGGAAACACTCATTGGATGAAAAATTTGATGTATCATCCAAGTAGTACCCATGTTGCATACTTTAAATGGACCTTTCTACAAGAAAAGCAGTAAATACATGAAAAACGTGATTGCAAACACTTTTTTTCATGTAGTAGAGTCCATCAAAAGTATTCATCATGAGTACTCCTTGGATGACGAATTAAATTTTAAATCCAACGAGTACTCCCGCTCAAAATTTGAGTAAAAAAATTAGGGAGATAAGTTGAAAATACAAGTTGAAAAAATAGTTTTATTATTTTATTATTTTTTACTTTTTTGCTCCAAAAATGGTGAATCATCCCCCATGGTTGACATCATCATATTGAATACTATTGGTTCTCATAAAGTTTATTTTTTTTGTAAATTTTTCATAGGAGGCCCATTTTAGGCCTCAAAATTCCCCCTAATGGGTTTCTTCACATGCTTGATAGGAAGTGCTTGGACCTTCCTCATCTTGAAACCCTCTTGAGGTCTCTTGTGTCTCTCCCTCCTCATTTGTTTGACCTCTTTGGAGAGGTCCTACACATATCTAAAAAGAAATGAGGAAAAACTCATTCCCTCCATCATTTTGGATCTCTTCTTCTTGTGTCATAAGATGTATTTGCCTACAAAGCCAAGCCGGAGATTATGCTTTGATACTCTTTGTAATATCCAAAAATGGAAAAGACGGGGAATATAGAAAATAAAGCTCGGAAAATGTAGTGATACATCAACATAAAATGTAAGAAGATCATATATCCATCATATTAAACATTATAACAACAAGCTGTGTACAAGATCTTGAGGAAAAAGACTCTCAAGTTAGGCAAACAAGCCTCTAGAGACCAATACATAAAACATGAAGAACAACACGCTATACAAGAATGATGGAGGCTAAGACACTGAGTTTTTAGTGGGGTTTCTCGATCTTTGTAAATTTAAACACATGGATCTATTGATAGGGTGCTTAGAAAATGACGGGATCGAGAGATCTAGGCCTTCTATCACTATTCCAAGATAACCCATAAGGGGGTTTTCGGAAATACCCAAAATACAAAAATGGTGAAATGCGGCCCTAGGGCTGAATATGCTCTCATGACTAGAAAAACTGATAGGAGGTGGCTGATCTAATGTAGAAATGGCTAATACTCCTCCAATAGAACTCCCGGATGAAGGGCTGCTCCCTCCACTCGGAAATCTAACTCATCAACTAGGGCACTAAGACCTCTCTATGGCCACGATCAATAAAATAACGCAATTCCTAAAGGGAACTATGCTATAGGTGATGGCGGAAACTTGGCGATGCTTTGAGTGATAAAATTATGCTCAAGGATCCTCCTTGCTAGCCTCCTAGATGAAGGGCTTCTCCCTCCAGCTGGAAAACAAGCTCGAAGCTGGATCTATTTCTCCTCCACTACTTATGCCACTGAAAACAACACAATCTGAGAGGAAGCTGCGCTAAGAATAATGGTTGAAGCTTGGCCGATGCCGGATGGTGGAAATGATGCTCAATACATCTCTCCACGATTAGGCACTCGAAGTCCCACGAGGATGAGGGTGGGATTTCCACTCGGAAACACCCTTGTGCTAAATAACACAACGGACTCAGCTAAACAGATGAAGCGTGCAAATAGTCATACAAGACCAATACAATATCAATAACCCGAATCATGCCTTATATGGGCTGCCATCCTCTTCCTTTTATGCTTGGTGAGCTTTCTCACCACAGGGTCCTACTCATTAAAGGAGTTACTCTCACGCATACACTCCTCCTCTATGACCGCACTATCCTCCATTAATCCTCCATTATCTCCATAACTACTACTGTTGATTTGGTCAACATTGACCTTGTCCAAATGCTTTAGCCCATGTTCACACCTCAAGGTGCTTTATACATCTAATACAATGATCCACGTTCACATGAGAAGTGGTTTTTTATCCCTACTAAAGATTTATGGGTCTCTCTACCCACTTATTCACCTATCTTTTAATCAAAAGAAAAAATTAATATTCCAAATAGCTGCTGAAAGCTAATTAGGAATATTACAAACACAAGAGCTATCACGCTCCCAAATTATCCTTCCATCGAATGGTCGGGATTGATCCAATCTTCATCGTGCATGAGTGACCTTATATATGTTGTCGATATCACCATATTTGTTCGGAACGGGTTTTGAATATCATGCGCCTTCATAGGGGTCCAAAGGGAAAACAACACCGGTACCATTATTATCAGACACCATCTTCATGTTCTTCATATTGATTATGGCCTCCATATCATAAGCCCAATCGAATCCCAACAAAAGCAGGGATACAAATTGCTATCATCAACAATCTCAATGAATTCGAAGTATGATAAAACACTTGCACCATCAATGTCTACTTCAACACCATGCAATCGACCCATAGAAATAATTTTATGTTGATTGGCCATTCTTAGCCGAATTGGTGACCACTGCAACTTTGTTCGAACCATTCATTCCTATGTATTCTTTGGGGAACATTTGCATCTAAGCCTAGGTTAAGAATGACTTGGTCCATTTCATAATCGCCTATCAGGTGGGTTAACCGCATTTCTCTGTGGTTCTCTTCTTATCTATGTATATACCTTGTTCATTGCACATTGTTGAGGTTGTGGCTCTTCTTTGCCGGCTGCAATTGTCAATTAGCTTTTGCAATCCTTCCACAAATTTTTGATCCCTTAACAACTTCGAAATATCTACAAAAAATGACTTCGGAATGGATGGATCAACTTCCTTTGTTTCGGTAATACCTTGGGTTTATTCTTCTGCTGAATCAACCATCTCTACATTGTTGATGCTTTGAAGCTCGAGGGATCATAAATTTCTTATTTTCTTCCATGAATGTTTCTCTTTCGGGTTGTACATTGAACCCATTATTCTTTTCTCCATCCTTCTGAAGAGCTTCAGATTATCCACGAGTATCAAGAAACATTTTTCGACGTTTCGATTCCCAACGAGATCCATCTTCGAGGGACAATTGAATGAAGAATTTGAAGAAGGGTTTTAATTTATTAATAGTGAAGAAGGATATGACGGAGAGCCGACTTGATATATTAATTTTTAATTTTTTAATTTTAATGATAAATTTTATTTTTTATTATTTAATTTAATTCAAAAAAAACCAATAATTTTTATTACCAATTTTTTAATAATTTTATTTCCAATTTTAATAATTTTATTTCTAATTTAATAATATGAATTAATTTTATTTTTTATTAAATATAATGTGATAAAATCCTAAGATTACTTACTTATTTATTTAAAATGAGGCAATACCTAGTTAAACAAAACTAACTATGTATTAATATTAATATTTAATTAACTAAATAAATCTTAATTAAGTAAATAACTAAATATTCAGTTCCTATATAGTTACTAAATTAGTTAATTGGTTTATTTAATTTATTGTTTAATTAAGAAAAAAATATTTAAATAAAAACCTATATTATTTAGGGATGGTTAATATCACTAATTGTTATAAAAATAAACTAATTATTTACTAATAAGTATTAACATTTATTTAAATATGTAAATAAATATTAATAAAGTAAATAATTATTTATTTTATTTTATTAATTATGTTTATTATTTAATTTAATAAATAATACTAAAATTAATTTATGTTAGGAGGATAAATTAGGTTTAAGTAGTTGCTAATAATAATTATTAATTAATTAATTAATTTTTTATTTTTTAGACAAAATAAAAAATTAATTAATGAGAATAATTATTAAAAGTAAGTATCTTAATTATTAAAACGACATTTAAAATAAGAGAGACAAACATGAGACCATTTACGAAAAAATATACCTGGAAGGATTGCGCTTTTTAGGAACAGATTTGTCAAAGAAGAGGATGCCAGTGTCGCTAATTTCCCATCCCCCCATCCCTATTAAGGTTATTTATAATCTCAAGGGCCTCTCTTACTTTCCTTCTTTGATAGTGATCTTCTCTCGCAATGATCTTTGCATCTTCAAGACGCACTTGATGTTTAGTTTTTTGAGGAGTGTTCGCAAGGGCGGAGGTGCGCGATCATTCATACTTAATATCGGCTCCATGCTCTTTGAGTTGTTTTCGAAGTGAACACCGGGTTTTCACCAATTAGGACTCGGCATGGAGATAACTATTAGTATGGGTTTTCTTCCTAAACGCACGGTGCCCTAGTGTTCCATCCTCATTCCTAATGACGAAAGAATGTCTAAAAAAGGAATGCACCTATTTACTTCAGACCTCCATACTAAACTTAATTTCTTAGGAAATGGAGTTCGAGTGATTAAAAAATCCCTCTAGATTCTCCTTTCCCATGAGTCCACTTTATGTTGGTGCCATCTACAAATATTTTCCACCAATCTGGTTTTAAGGGATATGAGGCAAGGGCCTTTTTCTCAAAGTGTTCCATATATAAGTTGGCGACAATAGGGGATAGCGAAGATCCCATTGCGACCCACGATACCTACGCTCATAGAATTCCCCTTGGAAGGTGAAGAAAGTGGAACGTAGGCAAATCTCCGCAAGCTTGGTTGTTCTCTGGATCGATGACTTATTTAATGACTTGAATTGCCTCATGTAAAGGAATCTTAGCGGATAATGATACCACATCAAAACTAACCAAAATTTCGCTCTCCTCCACCCTACGATCCTTGATGAGCTAGACAAAATCATTCAAGT
This sequence comes from Pinus albicaulis, assembly GCA_034641835.2. NCBI lineage: Eukaryota > Viridiplantae > Streptophyta > Pinopsida > Pinales > Pinaceae > Pinus > Pinus albicaulis. Next base: position 28,812,702 of record CM076578.1, on the reverse strand, counting down.
CCTTTATGAAAGAGTCGGTGTTCCCAACAAGGGGCTTCGAGGATCTTGGCAATGTATTTCACCGGATCATAGGTGGGAGATCCTATGGTATTGACAATCGGTCTAAAGGGGGATTCCATATTTATGGATTTTGGGTGATCCATAAATGCGGGCATGACGTCACATGAAGGGGTCAATTTCTTCTTTGATTGGCAATCGGTCTAAGGGGGATTCCATCTTTATGGATTTTTTGGGTAATCCATAAATCTACGGGCATGACATCACATGAAGGGGTCATATTTCTCCATCCTTACGGACCCATGTATCCGCAATATTCTTCTTTCCATCAGCTTTGGCTTCTCCGAGTATTTATATCACTTTGTGTCACTATGTTGACACTTAGATCTTATTTGCACGGTTCAACTCTCATCATTTGTATATTTTGGGAAACCCTGTCGATTGAGATTTTCTTGCATTTTAGCTAATGATGTAGTACAATATTCTATTTCATGATCAAATGTGTGACAATACTTATAAGATACGCATAGTGGGATTCGACAATCCTTGGTGAAATGTCTGGGTTGACCGCAATTATAACATATGATTTTTATGCGACCTCGTCTAGTGCCTCCTCCCTCGACCACGCCCTCGGCCTTGGAAAACTCTATGCGCTTTTGGGAATCCCTGGATCTTCGTGTCATTCAACTTGCATTATGTATGCCCCCGGGACGTTGTTGCTTCATTAAATCATAGCCCGCAAGCAGTTCTTTTCGTCATGTCCCACGAGACTACAGAAATTTATAGAAAAATTTCTTTGACGACTAGATAAACTTTTGCGGCAAATGAAAATATTATGTAGGGTGTTGGCACTGCAACACGGCATAGGCTACACCGGACATTCGGGCTTGCACACTCGGGTCCAACACTAATTCCATGTTTAATGGACTTGCCTTCAGAGTTCCTACATACTCTCTTATAAATAGGACATTGATCCTTATGGTGGCCCTCGACTTTGCACTTTATACACCATACTTCACGAGCCCATATCAGGATCGAACCTCTTTTTCCTTCTTCGAGTCCCAAAGTTCCATATTTAAGCTCACCGAGATGGATGCTGGATCTATTGAGCCCCTATGTTGATATCTACTACCAACGAAGCTTCTAGTTTCATTGCAATCTCCAATGCTTCGCTTGGGGTTGCAATCTACTGCTGCGACAATGAAAATCTCGGGTGTGGCAAACAAACACGACTATAAACCATTCCTTGTGATGATCATCGGGGATCTCGAAGCTGAATTGACTTAGTAGCGTCTTAAACCTCTAATATACTTCCCATAGAGGTTTAGTGACTAATTGCTTGATCTCTTTGATCTCCACAATACATTGTGTCTATGATTTCAACTTCCTAAATTCAACATTCAACACAAGCATTGTACTGAGCCAATGTGGCATTACGATTCGTCATGGAGTGCTTCATATACCAAAAAAAAGGCTTTATCTGCAGCATTGTGACCAGTCGCGCTTTATTCATATTCTCATCGGTGATGTTTAGCAATCTCCACACTAGCTACTGTAGCAAACCAAAATTGCTCGGGGTAATCGAGTCCCTTGAAAAAAATGCATCTTCACTCGCATGAGCCATGTTAAACGGGGGAGGTGGAGGAACAATATGGGGATGGGTTGTGATGGGAGTGGTTGGGGAATCCCAACAATGCTTCGATGATCTCCAAATTCTATTGACGTGTTTCTAGGGGGGCACATGGTTTGCTTTCTCCTTCTTCGTTTTTCAGACCCAAATAATGGGACTGTACTCGGACTCAATATTATTATTGTGATCTATCCTAAATCTCTTATCATGTCACGTAGTTACGGTCTTTCTTCCTCTAAACATTAATCATATTGCATTCATAGCACACCGTTTTCACACAATATCATCTTAATCCGAGCTTTAATGAGTATTTAATACTTACCTCGCAGAGCCTTTGAAAAATCCATGATTGGCTTCGTTGTAGGACACATATGTATCGATCGTGAACTCATAAATAAATCCTTCAAGGATACTATCGATACAATAGTCGACATGCCTTGATATATTGTTGTTTGTCTCCTTAAGTTATGTAATCAACTTTGGGTTCCACAAAGTAGTCTCGTTGTTGAAATGGGTGGTATTCTCATCCAATCGAGACAACCAATCATGCAACTCTTTAGCGAATGATGAGAAAAATATTGCATACCGATGTGTGAAGATATACTTTTGTAACCACTTTTCTACTTGATAGACGTGGATTTTTGTTTTCTTTCACTTGCAAATTCACACTCTTTCGGATCTACCCGAGTCTTGAATCTCTTTTCTTGATGGATGCTAGATCCACATATCCCTAAGTCAAATCCCGGTCCCCAAAAATGGAACCATTTTTTGGCTTGATGGGGCCTAGACCCAGGTTCGGATATGGGCTGCGTGAACCAACAAAAAGCCACTATTATCGACCCTTTCGGCAACGATCCGCTATACGGACCAAAGTCTCACCCAAGGAAATATTAGGGGGATTTCTACATCCGAGAGGAACTATGGAGTGTGGCTTTATGCCTTATCTTCTCTTTAACACTTATTAGAGCTTCGTAGAACAAATATGCTAACTACACGAGTGAAGTGTTTAATACTTCTAGTTAACTAGATTTCATATTATACGATTCCGCATGAACATGATTAATCAACATAAGAAAATATAATCCAAACTACGCGATGCACATATATGTAAAAACCTTAACTCGAAAGCACAAATAATAGAAGAATAACGAGATAAAGAAAACACATAAGTAAAACAACACAGATCTTTCCTCAAAATATTCTTTTATTACTTCAGATGTAACACTTTCCGCCTTGCACATTCAGACTGCGGGAGTCTGCGCACTTAGTCTGCAGAATTTCTAAGGTCTCTGCGCACTCGGTTGCGAGGAGCCTTCCCTTTCACACAAAACACAAAACACGGACTCAATACAACCTTACATCCAAATGCATTCTATTATTCATTCATGAGTTATCGACCTCTTATTTCTAAACTCCCTTATATAGCTATCTCTTTTATAATACCATGGTGAGAAAACCATGTGCAAATCTCAACGTATACAAAATATTCCCATCCCTTTAAAAAATAAGGGACTTTTACACGCCCCAAAGCCCCTAAGACTCTATTACATCTACGCGTTGTGCACTCAACTCCTCAAAATGTGGATTCTTTATCAACATCTTTAACCAAGGGGTACCCCATCCAACAAAACATCATTACCTCATGTATGATGGGATCCTTTGTTAAATATTTTTTACTGCTCTTTCCCTTGTAACAAATTCTTTCTTCATACTTTCAAGCATCCATACTCATATGCGCGAGGTTGTTCCTAGACATATACATTTTCCCATCGCACATGGTCCTCATTTTGATCATCCCTCCATGACATTTTTGTCTTCTTTCCAACCTACATAGCGCTACTCGGTGATTTTTATTCCTCTTTTCATAGAACAAAACCAATGTTTTGTCCGTCATCTACAACAACTCATGCATTCTAGACTAATTTTTAAATAAAAAATCAATATGGCCTTTGTCCTTGGTCATCACATGTCGAGTATCCAAACAACTTATGAGAATCCCAAAATTTTTCATCTCAAATTCTTCATTACTCTCATCTTCTCCCAGGGATTTATCCTTGTTCGAGAGACACAACTACACTCTATCTCTTCTTTGTTTTATAGATCCTATAAGAATCCTAAACCAATTTTCTAATCAAATTCCTCATCCACTTTCTCTGATTTATAGCATTAAAATTATTAACTAACCATTGAATTCCTTTTCCAACACAAATTCCATTCATCAATTCTTTTTGTAGTTGTGTTGTTTACTTTTTGTAATTTCATCTTCATCTCATTGAGTTCTTCCTTCATTTTGGCTCTCTCCTTCTCTCTTTCTTCATTACTCATTCTTATTTTACCAGCCGTCTTGGAATTTTTTCCTTCCTTAATTTTGAACTTCCTTTGAACCCATTGCATGACCATCGGTATCCATCTTTACCTCTTCTTTCTTCTCTTTGTGAAACTCTCCTTGTCAACTCTGTGAGATGAAACCAAGCTTTTCTCTCATATCAAGTCTTATACCCTGCTACAAATATCTCACCAAGCCTCCTTTTGATCTTAGCCTTTTGGTATTCCCGGTTCCTCTTTTGGAACTTCTTTTGGAAACTTCTACCCAACTCTACTTGTTGAAAAGTTTGTCCTTCTTCGGTTCTCTGCGGTAGAACCTTTTTTTCCTTTTTCTAAAACACATATTCTCCTCATATTTCAAATTTTCTAGAGTCTGTTGTAATTTCTCATGTTCACTTCTCTTGAGAACTCTATTGTTTCTTTCCCCTTCTCATGTAGTAATTGAATCCTGTTGTTGGGTTCTTGTCACAATTCCTCTTTCTTCTAAGATTCAATTTTCTCCATCTTCTCTTCACAACATTCTTGGATTTCTAGTTAATGTCTACTCCAACTTGAAAACACAACTCTTAATGACTAGAGTTAACACAAAAAGAAACATCATAATATTTGTACCAAGATCCCTGAATAATATTTGTGCTAGTCCAATCCTGTGAACCAATTCTCCTCCAAATACTTATACTCAAAAAAAATCCTACTCAAGAGCGTATCATCACTTTTATATTCCTACAATCATCTCGTATTTGCAAAAAACAATGATTTTCAAAATAATTTCAATATTATTTCCTCTTAAATCAAACTCGAAAACAAATAGGTTTACATGTTATGCTTATGCAATGTTGCACCATAATGCAAGCTCTGCTATGTTTAAATAGACAACCATTTCTCCTTCATCTTTTAAAATAAATTATTGGCAATGATGGAAATTTGTCAATCAAGGGGGTCTCCTTGATGTGAAACTTAAATTATACCTCACACCGTTTGGAGTAGGATCCCCATCTGGAGTATCGGCTGAAAAAATAAATATATTATTTTCCTTGGCTATAATGAATCACATAAGAGAGTATGAACATAACCTTTGAAATAAACAAGTAATTTGACACTGTGAAACACCAATTGTAATGTGTAAAAGGATACCTTAATGAGAGGGAAGTAAGAGTGAGTCTCTAGAAGGAAAGTAATAGTACCATCCTAAGAGTGGCACACGAGAGGGAGGAAAGATTCATTAATTATCTAGTGAAATAGTTCACATAGACACAACGGTCATTAAATAAAATAACACATATTGAAAAAGATAAGTATCAAACATAGTAAATTAGTTCAATTTCTTTAGTACATATGAACACAACATATACCATAAAAATCCAAAGAATAATATTACAATATTCATGATACATGCATGAAATGTGTCAACTCAATGAGCTTTCAATTATTAGGTGAAAGATCCAAGTACATAGTTACGATGGTAAGCCACTAGCTCCAACGAGTAGAACATTGAGTCACTTCTTTCTTCTCCAAAGAATGATCTTCTCTCCTATTCCAAGGTTAGTTCTCCAAAATCTTAAGCCTCCAAAAGCCATTTTCTTGAGTTATGAGGTCGTACTTGTAATAAGAGGAATGAACTTTCATATCCTCATGAATCTTGAACGTCTCTCAAGACTATTTAACTTCCAAGTGAATCTTGAAATCCTACAAGGATCTTGGACTTATCCTATCGACTCTTTAGTCTACATGTGACTTTTCATATTCCACATGTGACTCTTGGAATTCCACACATTAAATTTTGTCATTTTCTTTGAAAATATATCATTATATTCCACATGATGATTTGGCGAGACACATGGAAACATATTACATTGTGAGGAAATTTGTATAGGCCATGACTTAGCAATAATGATATGAAATTTCATGATGATGTGGCAATGCCTAGATTCTCCTCTTGCTTTGTTATATAATTGCCTTCATAAGTGTCTTCTAGCATGGTCGCCTTCTCCTCATTTCTTAGCATCATTCTTTTCATGCCAAGATATAGTACACTTCAAGTGAAATCCACTCATGACAATATGACATCAATCTATAAATATCCTATTCTAACTCTATGAAATCCTTTAATTGACACTGGAACTAGGTAGTAGACGGGGGAGGGAAGGATTAGGGATTACGCAATATGAATTTCTAGAGGCTAGGAGTGGGGTACTAATACTTGTGACTATGCAATGCACAACATTGGAGGCTTAGGAGACAAGAATATGCAGTTGAGGATCAAAGTGAGGCAAAACTTTCCCACTGTAATTGTGCAATGCGTAGTTCAAGAGAGAGAAAGGGGTAGAGGATTTCATAGTTCAAGAAGGAAGGGAGACAAAACTCTTGCTTGAAATTTCGCAATGCGTAGAAGGAGGCTGGATGGGAGGCATGATTGCAAAGTTTTGGAGGTTAGGAGGCAACTCTTAGAAAATGTGATCTGTACAATGCACAATCCTTGGAGGAAATAATTGCATATTGTGTAGTTCCGGAAGGCAAGGATGCATGCCCGAGGCTTGCAAGCTCGTGCAATGTGTAGTCCAAGGGGGGCATAGTGAGCTCCGGTTGGTCGACCATGAAAATTTCCAGAAATTTTACTAAGTTTGGGATCAGTGAGGCAGATATGAAACCAAGGTTGGACTTGAACATGATCACACACTCAAAAAAAATTATGACACAACATTAAACAATTAACACCTAGAATCAATACGATCCCCTTAATGTGATTACAAAGCAACAATATCCTCCAAGTGCGACACTTTAAACATACTTTTTCACGAGAGTGATGACACTAGTACGATAATGAATAAAAAAATTGGGAATGATTCAAATACATGTCTACATGATAGATAGGACCCATTGGTACCAAATTTTGCCTCTTGAAATGAATCATAACTCCGCTTTTACAACGTGCAACACTTCCCATGCCAAAAAAACGACACTTGCAAAAGTAAGCGAAAGTGCAAAAAAAAATGAAAACGCTTAAAGAAAGTGAAAGCAACACATGCCAAGTTTAATTTAACATTAAAATGACACTTATTAAAGTGAATGAAATACAAATCAATAGTTGCGAAAGTGAAAGTGACATTTGCAAAAACAAAGGTGCATTAGAGCGAAAAGTTGAGAAAACTCAGCGAAATAGAAAGTACATTGTTGCAATTGAAGTGAGGAAGAATATCAACGAGAGAGTTTCACAATGAATTTCATCATGTATTGTGTAGTAAAATTTGCTTATGGATAGCACAATCACTATCACTAGTTATTACGCAAGCATTGTCTTCAAGAGTTACACAATTCCTATCTATGCTTACATAGAAAGATGTGTGTTTTGTAATTCATCGAAGACAGAGCATGTGTGAGAAGGTGACTTTGACACTCAAAAAAGAAAAACTTAACATTTTAAAAAAACCTTAGATGACCACGAAGTGACCATGGAAAGCCATATCATAGGATCCTCATTAGGCTCCAAAAATAAAGTGTAGGCAAAAATTTTGGAGGGTGTTTGTTGCGGCGACAACAAAAAGGCTTTAATTTTTTTCTCTTAAAATTCAACTTAATGTAATATGCACAAAAAATTTTTACTTATTTCTGCAATATAATATAATTATATTTTTTCTTTTCAAGAGATTTGTATGTGCTAGCTTTGCCTCCACTATTGCAACCATTCAATATCCTTGACTCGGGATGTTCTTCTCCATCATATTCCAAATTTATGACATTTTTTCTTCCAAGCTTTACCATGTGGTAATCATTCTTCAAGCACAAATATAAATTGAAAAAAAAACAAATTTACCTTCTTTGAGACTCCTCCGGATATGATTCTTCTACAACACCTTTCTCCACAGTTCCTCTGTTGTTATTGCTTCTGCTGGGTTTCTTCCTTCAATGTTATCTCCTATGAGAGAATTCATAGAAAATATTTGATATTATCTTTCCCTCCAAATACTTTTTGTTCCTATGTTTCTCTTGCTTTCAACTTCTCTATTTTGAGGTTTTTAGAGAATTCCTACTCCGATACCAAATGATGGAGGCCCAATTCAAGACTTGCCAAATTTATGGCCCGAATAAAGCCCACGATCACTCTCGGTGTTCAAACCGATCTCAAATAGGAACTTCTTTCAAACCTAGTTACAATCACCTTACGAGATATAAATTCATTTTATAAACAAATCACAATGGGAGGAGCCAAAAGGGTTATACCCTTATATAAAATATCAATGCAACCCCCCTTTATATACATTTCAACCCTTTTATATAAATACTACAATACCTAAGTTCCTCTTACTAACATGCTATTACATATACATATATATACCCACACTCTTTTCCAATCCACCATTCCTTATATTTTGTCTAAACTTCTTTAACCTTGATCGCGAGAACCTCACCTTGTGACCATGTGCAAAAAAATACCTAGGTTTCCCAATGCCCGAACTTCTCTTTGATTTGCCATTTCAAAAAAAAATTTGGGCTCCAACCCTCTAAAGATGGCCCACTAACTCCATGTTACTCGCATCCGACCAAATCTCAAAAATTTGGCTCGATGGAATAAGTGATTACTAAAGGTTTATGAGGAAGAAAACCTCTAAGTGGGACCCACATGGTTTTATGTCTTGTTGAGGCCATGTGAGCCAGCTCATAGTAGTTGACTCAATGTATAAATGAACTTCACAAAAATATCCAAGGTATAAATCCTTCGAGTGGGACCCACGAGTTCCACACAATCCCAACCTCCTTTTGATTGGTTGGGGATCACATGTAATTTAAAAAAAAACTAAGTGTTGCACTCCTTTGTGCTCGACTCCTCCTCCGTACTTCGAATTTGACACTTTATATGTGCTCGACACACTTACGGCACTCCTACAAACCTCTCACTTATACAAATTTAGTTGCTCTACTTTTGGTTAATGGAATTTATACAACTCTAGGCATGATATGGATCCTCTTCATGCTTCCATTTCCCCCTTTCCTCTAATAAATTCTGCAACCTCTATGTTGATCTTGTCCTTCCTCCCAACATGATACCTTTGTGTCTGTCACCTTCTTCTATTCTAGCTTTGGCTACAATGTTACCAATGCATCTTTTATATATGCCTCTATAACCACTATCTTCAACCTCTGCGACTCTCCAATCTTAGATTTATTTCAGTCTCACTTTCATCTATGTATTTCAATGTGGCATTTTCCCTCTATTGAATTTTTTTTGTCCTTCCTCACACTTCTCTTGAACCCCTCATGAGCTTGATTTTAACAAAAATGTGGTTATAGATTTAGAAACAAACAAATAACATGGCTCTTTTTCCTTAACAACAAGAAATGCATAGAAATCTACTCGGGACACTCGAACATAGTGCTTTCCTTTCTTCTATTAATTAAATGAAAAAAAAACATATTTACAATAGTCCCTCTCTAACCTAATTAATACAATGGATCCTTTCTCGGCCTTATGGCCCTAATTTTACTTCAATTCCTCTCAAGCCTCTCTATCAAACCCTTCTCTCTCTAGCCACTATTTACATGAAATGAGTTAGATGTATACAAAATAAAACTTTGAAATTAATTTAGATTGAGATCCACAATCTCCACAACAAAATCCTATCTCTAGCTTTCCTAGATCCACTAAAACTCTCAAGGGATCTAACTAACCTCTAAATCTCTCTAACTTTCCCAAATGCTCTCAATATCTCTCCTAAATAGTAGATCTAATTACATCAATTCTCATATTAAATCATTTATTGATATGAAATTGGAGGAGAACTTCTCCTTCCTAAAAAAAATGGTCGTCCTCTAACATTTTTCACGTAAAAATGGGTCTTATTACATCAACAAGTTTTATGGTCTATTCAATGATAACGAGTTAGTTTCATGTGAACTTGAAAAAAAATAAAAATATCGTTATTTAACTCATAAAGGAAAACATGAAGAGAGACCACACAAAATTTGGTGATGGAGTTCACCCCTCCCTGGGCTACATCTTTGGGTCCGTTAATAAAACTAGGCCATTCCATAGATTTCATTGATAAAGAGTACATAAGTGTGTTGAAAATATGAGTGCCTAGTTTCCCCTTCAATGGAAAAAATTCTCCTGTAAATAACTCTCACTCTAAAAAAGCATGAAAACATATAGTTAGTCATGAAACAATCAATAATAAAAGGGATCTCACATTAAGACAATTTACTCCATCCGAAAATGAACATAACAAGTACAAAAATTCTACATTGAAGTACTAAAAGAAATCTTTCCTCAAGAAGACATAATGAGAAAAGAGAAACATGAGCTACACCATGATGTCATAGCTACCGCAAATAAAATTTGAAGTCTCGAAAACACCTATAAGGTCCTCTCCATGCTCAAAAAGCCTTCAAAAATTGCTTCAACCTACCGATGTATCTTGGGTACCCATAGACTCAAACCTACAAAAATATCATCACAATTGCTCCAATTAGTGAAAAAGGGCTTCCATTGGATTCAAAATTCCCAAAAATCCCTATCTGGACTCTTCTTGAGCTCAAAAAGGCCAAAAAATCATCAATTTATGGCTATCCCAAGTTTTTGTTGTTATTCATCCTCCAAATTGAATGCACCTGCTAAGAGAGTGAGAAATCCACCCTTTGTTGAAGATTACAATAAGAAACAATTAAAGTGGCATCCGAAAACATCATTCCTTGATCCTAGTGAAAAATAATCACCTAAACTAGGTTGGGCCCACATAGGCTATTTTTAGGTGTATGTCTATTTTTAGAATGGTGAGCATATTCTAAAATTAGTTGGAGGATGATTCTAGATGGTTGAGAAAATTCTATCTTTAGAAGAGTTTCTATTAAGTCTATTTATTGAGCGCAAATCTAAAAATAGAATGCATGCCGATTGTTATTAGTCCTTAATAATAATTAGACAATAAATAGTAACTTATTCTCTTGGAGCACTTTATTTCAGTGAACAGATGTGGCACATTAGTGGGCTGAAGGAATTACACAATTCCTAGGGTGGTTAGTGACTCATGCATTGAGGACTTCGTTATAACTGATAGTGGCAAGTTGTAATAGAGTTGGAAGAGTATTTATGTGAGTTGTTATTTAGTTTAACTAAGTTCAGTGAGTTAAACTCAGTTGTGCTAGTTGTAACTGAACATACACTAGTGATAGATGAGTGAATTAACTATTTAAGTAATTCACAAGTAGTGTCTTACTTACAATTGAAGAAATACAACAGTTAACTACTTGCATGTCAGATCCAGTGGAGACCCAGTGGAGAGATAGGTGAAAGGGTGAGAGGGACTATCAATTGTGACTATAGTGATGCATTCAATGCATCTACACACACATTGTAGATTCTTATGAGGATTGCGCAGTGCAATCAAGGTAAGTTTGAATTCATTCAGGGATCTTCTTCAGAAGGGATTGTGCAATGGAGGCAGGTTGTCAGGAGGCAAGAAATTGGTGCATAGATATGCAAATTTCTGCATGACAGTGTGTGACGATTGTTGATTTTACTGAGAGATCTATAAGCTGAGCTTTGTATGAGATTGTTACATGATTCCATTGATATACATAATATATTATAGTTGGGGTTTTTAGCTTTAAGATTTCCCGGTAAAACATCTTATTAAGTGCGATTGATTTTGCTTCATATGTGTAAATTTGCAATTGGCGATTTAATTTCCACAAAGAATTAAGTGGAGGGATTCTATATTTAACAGTTGATTTAAAATTGTTAGATTAAGAGAGTCTGGCAATACATGCATATTTTATAATTTCTACATGGTATCAGAGCAATGTTGATCACTGGAGATTGCAATATTGAAGCGGTGTTGAGTTTTGTGTTGGTAGAACAATTCGAAATTGCTGCAAGAATTTCTTGGTGCAATAGTTGAGTATACATTGAAATGGCTTTCAATGGGTTGTAGTTGGAGTATGCACTCGAGGGAAGCTTGAACTACATAGCCTGGAAGGATAGGATGGAAGCAATGCTTGAAGATATGGCTTGAAGGAGTTCATCGATAGCGATGTTCCTAAGTCCACTTCGGCGGATGCTCCAGTACTTGACGCATGTCAAAAGAAAGTAGCAAGAGTGAGGAGGATTCTGTTGGAAGGTGTGAAAGACCATATTGTGTCAAGCCTTCATGGGAAAGCCACTCCATTCGCAATGTGGAAGGCTTTGACAGATCTTTTCCAAAGCAGCAATGACCATAGGAAATTGGCATTGAAGGATAAACTTAGAAAAATCAAGATGGAGAAGAACGACACTATTCCAGTATACTTGAAAAAGTTTTTCCAATGCAGGGATGAGATTGGGAGTGTAGGAGTCATTGTTTTGGATGATGACTTGGTGAGCTTGGCTCTCCTTGGGCTTCCAAAGAGTTGACACAGTTATCAAGACTTTGTCAATGGACAAGAGAAATTTTCGGATTGGGAGCGATTGTGGTCGAATCTAGTGCAGGAGGAGATAAGGAGGACCACCAGGGATGGCTCTTCATCAAAGCATTATGATGATGAGGATTGTGCTTTCGTTGCCAAGGCGAAGAAGAAGAAGGGGAAGAAATTCCATTCTAGATCTAAGGGCGGTGAAGATGTCAAGGAGCACAACATGTCCAAAGTGAAGTGTTTTCACTGTCACGAGTTTGGACATATTGCCACAAATTGTCCACATAAGAAGAAGAACAAGATGGTTGTTGGAATTGCAACTAGTGAGGCTCTTGCCTCGCAATTTGAGCTTGAGTTCTATCGATCGCATGCATGGTGTCTAGTGCATTGGGATTGGTGTGGTACTTTGATAGTGGTGCTTCCTTTCACATGACGGGAGATGAGAAATTGTTTAGTGACTTGGTGGAGAAAGATTTCCAGATGCATGTTGAGTTGGGCGACGATGGACGATACAGTGCAACCTGCATTGGCACCATTACCTTTTAGAGGGCGTCAGGTAAAATCTTTCATTTAAAAGATGTTGTGCATGTTCTAGGTTTAAAGAAGAATTTAATCTCAGCCACAATGTTAGAGGATAGAGGCTATGATGTTGTCTTTAATGAAGGAAAATTTTCCTGCGACACAAAGCAACAGGGCAAGCCAAGAAGGTTGGGATTCAAGTTAAGAATCTCTACAGACTTGAAGTAGATGGGATTTCTATGGAGCTTCCTACTGTTGGGAAGTGCGAGGAAGACGTGCAATTGAAGCTTGAGAGGGAGCAGGATTTGCATGCAGGTAAGAGTGAACCCCGGGATGTGGAGCAGGCACAAGATGAGGATCATGGAGTGGGAGCAACCACTCATGCAGAGAAATTTCGTGCTAGATGGGCAGAGGGAGTGCATGCAGCTATACCACCAAGTATGAGGTGGGGCGACATGCATGAGTAATCCCAAGAAGAGATTTCTGGGCAGAATTCATTGAGATGGTGTGGATCTCATGAATTGACCCTGGCTATGAGGCACCCACAGAGCAACAATAGCATGATTAGTTGGATTGATGCAGTCAGATCAAAGTGACAGTGTCGGATACTGGAGCGCAGATCAGAGTTGGCAGCAAGTGTAGAGTGCATGGGTGTAGAGTTCAACAACACAGTGGTTCCGTAAGACATGTGTAGTTGGTACCAGCAGAAGTTAGAAGACTTTGATGATAGATGCATTATACTGATTTAGTTGTTTGGAGGCTATTTAGTTTCAGAAGTGTTGCAGGCAATTATTGCAGGGTGAATCATGGAGTTTCATGTCGCATGCAAAGACAGTCCTTTATTGTTGAGAGGGAGTGTTGAAGATTGCAAAAAAAAAAAAATTAAAGTGGCATCCGGAAACATCATTCCTTGATCCTAGTGAAAAATAATTGTCTAAACTAGGTGGGGCCCACACAGGCTATTTTTAGGTGTATGTATATTTTTAGAATGGTGCGCATATTCTAAAATTAGCAGGAGGCTGATCATTAGATGGTTGAGAAAATTCTATCTTTAGATGAGTTTCTATTTTTAGAAGATGGGCGAAGTCTATTTATAGATCACAAATCTAAAAATAGAATGCATGTCAACTATTATTAGCCCTTAATAATAATCAAACAATAAATAGTAACTTATTCTCTTAGAGCACTTTATTTCAGTAAATAGATGTGGCACATCAGTGGGTTGAAGGAATTACGCAATTCCTAGAGTGGTTGGTGACTCATGCATGGAGGACTTCGTTATAACTGATAGCGGCAAGTTGTAAGAGAGTTGGAAGAGTAGTTATGTGAGTTGTTATTTAGTTTAACTCAGTTCAGTGAGTTAAACTCAGTTTTGCTAGTTGTAACTAAACATACACTAGTGATAGATGAGTGAATTAATTATTTAATTAATTCACAAGTAGTGTCTTACTTGCAATTGAAGAAATACAACAGTTAACTACTTGCTGTCAGATCCAGTGGAGACCCAGTGGAGAGATAGGTGAAAGGCTGAGATGGAATATCAGTTGTGACTATAGTAATGAATTCAATGCATCTACACATAAATTGGAGATGCTTATGAGGATTGCATAGTGCAAGCAAGGTATGGTCGAATTCATTCAAGGATCTTCTTTAGCAGGGATTGCACAGTGGAGGCAGGCTGCCAGGAGGCAAGAAATTGGTGCATAGATATGCAAATTTCTGCATGACAATGTGTGACGATTGTTGATTGTACTGAGAGATCTATGAGCTGATATTTGTATGAGATTGTTACATGATTCCATTGATATACATAATATACGATAGTTGGGGTTTTTAGCTTTAATCTTTCCCAGTAAAACATCTTGTTATGTGGGATTGATTTTGCTTCATATGTGTTTTGCAATTAGCGATTTAATTTCCATAAGGAATTAAGTGGAAGGATTATGTATTTAACAGTAGATTTAAAATTTTTAGATCAGGAGAGTTCGAAAATACATGCATATTTTATAATTTCTACACCCTTAAATCCGCCCAGGAGATAACAATTTCACGCACATCCAGTGCAAATTTTCGGATAAATAAATTTTCCAATGACCCTTAGGCTCAATATCAGTTCCACATGGGCACCATAAGGCTAAGGTTCGGGCCAACAACCCACCCCCACCATCGTAGGCCCAAAATTCGTTGGCTCATGGTCACGTATAGGGTGATGTGGCTAGGGGACGGGGCTAACCACCCTCCCCCACCAGCAGAGCCCTCTCACCGGGAAACCTGTGGTCATATGGGCTCCCATATGCCAAGGGTTAGGGCTATGACTCCACCCAACTCTCTTCTAGTTCATGCCATCGTCCTGTGGGCATACCCTGTGACCTAGGGCTAGGGTCGGTCCCTAATATCTCTACCCTTAGCACTCATCGACGGTATCATGGGCTAAAATGTGACCAAGGGCTGGGGATATTCCCTAATCCCTCTCCCCTCAACGCTCGGAGGTCTTCATCTGTGGTCTTGTGGGAGACATATGTGACCATGGGATGGGGCTTATGCCTAGAATTCTACCCTCAATGCTCCGTTTGACTATGCCAGGGTCATGTGTGGGGTAACGTGACCAAGGGATGAACCTGAAACCCCTCTCTATCATGCGCCAAGATTCTGTGAGGTTGCAGGTAAGTGAGGGTCAAGTCTTACCGCCTGACCCATCCTCCAAACGCGCCTCCAATTAAAATTTAAATAGAATTTGTGCCCTTAGGGGTTAAGTAAAATGGTCAAGGGAAGTTTGTAATGCATTGGAGTTGTATGAGACAGGTCACTAGTTTGATCCTACCGGGCCTGTTGAGCTAATACAAAAATTTTATCCAACCACTAGGTGCCACATGGTGGCCTCTGGTTGGGCCACGTGGCATCCTCCAATTGGACCATGAAAATCCAAAATCGATCAATGAGAATGCATCATCTTGCACCAGTACGAGGCTACCACTAGGAAAGCCATGATTGGTCACATACACGCCCAGTAGGCATTTTCACATTAGCGGTACAGAATTCCCAGTCATCTCACCTGCAAATTTTTTTATTGTCTACCAAAAACTTCATAACAACATAAATTTGTCATACGACATCGTATTGAGGTGATTAAAGTGTCTTTGGAATCATAACGATGAACACTACGACTTGGTGCTAGTTTCTAAATATTTTCGTCACTTTCATTTTTGAGCTAAATTTTGATCTCTAGATCATACCTCCCCACTAGGAACTTTTAGACTCCAAAAACTAGCTTCTCCTAGTAAACAAAATGAGGAAAAAACTCAAAAATTTCCAAAAATAAATCCTTAATGTTATGTTTTCAATTGGCTCCTTCAAGATCCAATCAAGGTACTCCACCTATCCTCTACGTGAAGACCTTACCTTCCTGTCAAGAATTGAGCCACAATTATTATCATCATGCAGGAACAAAAACATATGTGGATGGAATCTAAACATTCTCTCGAAACCCATATTTTCATGGCTAAAAAAAATTCATCTTGAAGTTCCATTATTGAAGACAAACTTGAATTTCCATCTTGGAAATAAGAAGCAATTCAATGCTTTCCATGCACTAATTCAAAATTTTCTTTACTTTCCTCAAATTGCACTTATACTCAAAATTACTCTGGCTACAATGATTCAATGACACAATTGGCTTTTTCCACAAAAACATAGTCATTTTTTGTACAATCTTTATCAAATATTTCATTCACAACAAGCTTCATCTTGAACACTTGTATCGGTGAGTACATGATGCAACTATAGGCAAACTGGATGACAAACATTGTTCATCCCAAAAGTCCTCAAACATTTGGACTAAAAAACAAGCCAACATAATAATATGACATTTCAAAGAAAAATGTACTTGTTGCAAATAGTTATTATTCTTGTTTCTCTTTACAAAGTACCCAAAAATATAGGTAATGATAACAACAATCATTTACATTTTACAAAGAAACAAACTATACAAACAATCTACCCAATCTTTGCCTCTCCAAGGCTTATGGGTTCTATTTATGCATCTTCTTTTCTTTGAAGGTTTCCTTAGGAGCTATGCTAGTATCCTATTTTCCACCCGTTTCTTTCCTTGCATCGATTTACATATCCTCTTTATCCTTCTTGGGATGGAGTCCTAGATGATTTTTTAAACACCTTTCATTCCCATGCCCATGCATGTTACAATGGGTATAAAAGTACTTTTCTCTTTCCCACTTGACAAAGAAGTGTTGGAAAATGTCAGGAAGTTCTTCATGCTTGATGCAGCACATTTGTTCCATTCTTTTACGGCCATAACCTTTTTTCTCACAATTAGACACACAATGAATTATTTGCATCACAAAAATTGTAAGGATACATGTCCCACACAAGCAATCAAAACTACCAACATTTGGAAAAATTCCATGACATTTATATACATGTCCCTTGGGATGTAACTTGTGATATTATGGAATATGTTGTCGACAATTGTTGTCTACCCTAGAGACAGTCTAGAGCTGCCATAGACCAGTGCCTAGAACATCTTAGCATAACAGGAGGCATCTAATCAAACTGGGTTGTCAATCCAAAGGCTCTCCTACTATCTCTTGTTAAACAAGGAAATTGATTTAGAATGGGACCAGAAATCACAGAAACTATCACAGGGAAAGTAATGTTGCAGAGGCACAATGCAAAGCTCCAATATTAAAGCATCAGACAGTTAAGAGACAATTTACTGCAAAGAGGGCTGGTTCAAATAATATGTCACAGAACTCAAATATCAGAAGTGTATGGAGGGAAAGAAACACAAGAGGATACTAGTTAACTTTGGTCTGATACCCAGATACACAACAGAACCACATATGGGCTTATCATTCTAAGAATCCATACATGACAATGGCGTTTTAAAAGCACCCTCCCAAAGCAACTAATATAGCAGAAAAGTGGATGAAATGAATATGAAACAGTATATCATGCCTGAGCCTATTTAAAGCACTTGACTGATCCAAATATGGGCATCAACTAGGATGAATCCTTATCTAAAATCAGTGAGCCACTCGCATTCCAGTAACATGATACAAGAAGATGTATGAAATGGAATATTGTATTAAACACATAAGGAAAAGTACATACTGTGAAATACCAAAGACCAGAATCCTCATTACAGATAGAACTCCTCCTCACCGAGACCCTACGGGCTCTGAGCCTCGATACAAAGGCTTTACAAAATGTATACAAAAATTCCTTTCACAGCACAATTTTCTGATAAAAGTCTGGAACCCTTACAATGTCTTTTTTCCTCCTTTTTATAGAGGAAGAAGAAGGAAAACTAATAAAAGAAGTAGGTGAAACATTTAATTGTTTAGCTTGAACAAAATGGTGGAAACATTCGCGCCCTTGTTGCTAAATTAATATGCTGAGCTATAGGTACTCTGAGGCCGGCTCCATGAAATAAATGTTGTAGGTGCGAATTTCTCCAGGGATAAGACATGAAGAATAAAATATGTAACATTCTGTACTTTCCTGAAGAGAATTTGGCTGAAATAAACCCTGAGGACATTGTTTTCTGTGAAAATATCTTTCTAGTAATCTGCATGGTCTTCGATCTGGTACTTTGCCTCCAAAAGGGTATGTAAGAGCCCCAAAGTCCTTAAATACGTTTCTTGAATCCCCTGCTCTTCACTGATATTTTCTATCTGCGCCATTAATTCTTCATCTGCTCAACCTATGCATTTGAATGACCTTGGAGGGTTTGATAGATTTAAACCCTAGCTTTTTAATGGATGTCATGTCAGCATATCTTCCCGGATCCTTGCTCCATAATTCTGCATTTGATAATTGGTCCACTGGAGCGTACTCGACTTCTGTGGTGATGGACGTAAATTCTGATGGTTCTCCATCGCCATAAACCTGCAAAACCCACAAAACGGTTAAAGAAAACCAGGCGCCAGGGTAATGGATGAGGCAGTGACCACGAAGTGGTGATATGGACTGAGTGAAACGATGAGTAGAGGCAGGGTGACGGAGAAATGAAGGGTGGCAACGAGAAACACAGTGGGACGACGCTGTGTGGACGAGGCGGAGACAGACAACATAGACACGTAAACGATGCATGGAAATGGTGGAGGCAAACGTAAATGACATGTGGGCATGTGGCAGGGAGGTGCGAAAGACTGGTAATAGGATGACATGGGTGCGGAGTTGGTTGATCAACGGAACACGTGAATGATTCTGGGCCTTACGATCCGTGAACAAGATCAACGGTTGAAACTTGGTGGGAGGGCGATGGACTGTGGGCCCGAAACACTGTACAATGGGCTTAACACATGCACAACTTCGCAGCGCGACGACCGTAGGATGATGCCTTGCAGATCGGACGGCTCATATCGATTTCGCTGCGTGGTTCTGTCTGGACGATAATGCGCGATGAGGAGCGGTTTTGACACCGTACTCAGGGACGCGTGGCATCTGCTGAATGGAATCGCTGGGATTTTGAGAATACCGCCTGCCTGTGAAAGGCAGTGCGATGAAAACAAGCCTGGTTCTTGAGCGATGGACACGGGGTGGGGACCACTAGGGCAATAGGCAGCGGACCGTTGATCTTTGTTTAATCGGGCGGCTGAGAATCCAACCGATAACCATATACGGTAAGCACCTTTTTGGTTTGACACAGGGTTACGTGCCCGGGTCACGTGAAGGACTGGCTGTAGGAGGCTTAGCCCAAAAGGGCTTCGGATTCAAACTCTTTCAACAGCGATCCTTTCGGCCTTCGATTACGAAGTCTAGGTGCAGAGGAGGGCAACGATAAGCGGAAAAAGGGTCTCTTAGGCCACAGTAGGAAATTTGAAAGGTTTCAGGAGGGGCTAATGGCCAAAAATTTGGATGAAGGGGATAACATGTACAACATCGGCTCCATCTGGGGACGGCGCGTTCATACTTGGACACGTCGAGAACCTGCAGACCATTTATTTATCTTTCTGTTAGCTATGCTATGCGGCCTTGCTGCATTTCTCTTCACAATTCGTCAGCACACATCCCTTATTGAAACAAGAATTGAAACCAAAACTTATATACAATTATGGTACAACAGGCATTCCCTGCCTGAATTAGAATTGGAAATAGGGTTTCAGAAATTGGCCGTTTACAGGGGCATCCAGCACGTCACCCTGTAAATTCTCCAATAAAAAGGTGTTATTACCTCCCTGTTCCACAATTTTAAATGGGCCGAACCAGAGTGGGTCGAATTTGCCATGTTTTCCCTTTTCAGCTCTCCGGACATCCCATCTGAGAACCAGATCACCAATCTGTGGCTTTCTGTCTTTAGCATGCTGATAAAATATGTTTTTCATTTTTTCCTGATATTCAGCTAACCTCTGGTTCACCTGGTCTCGTGTTTCCTCTAATTCCACCAATTGATTGATTCTTCTGACCATATCATCTGGTTCTTCCTGACTTTCCTGCATGAAACGTGTCACTGGAAAGGCCAGCTGCACAGGAAACACTGCTGCTCGTCCATATACCAACTCATATGGAGATTTCCCAGTTGCTCGCTTACAAGTAATTCTATTGGACCATAGAGAAAATTTCAATTGGGAATCCCAATTCTTCTGATTCTCATTGATAGTCTTCTTCAAGGCCCTCACTAGGGTTTTGTTGGAAGATTCTGCCAAACCATTTCCCTGAGGATAGTAAGCTGTGGAGTGCTTAAGTGCAATATTGTACTGTTGACAGAAATTCACAAACTTTGCAGATTTGAAGGCCTGTGCATTATCAGTCACTATTTTAGCAGGACAGCCAAACCTGGAAATGATGTTCTCTTCCATGAATTTCATGATAACAGTGTCAGTAGCATTTCTTGCAGGTATGGCTTCCACCCATTTTGTAAAGTAATCTGTGGCTGTTAATATCCATTTATGTTGCCCACTTGATGGGGGATGTATTTCTCCAATAAAATCTATTCCCCATTGTTGAAATGGCTCATTCACATGAACTGGAATCAAGGGCAGAGCTGCTAACTTTTGTTTCTCAACGAATTTCTGACACTTATCACACGCTCTAACCCAAGCAAAAACATCTCCAAATAATTTTGGCCAGTAGAAACCAGCCTTCAGGATTTTATGAGCTGTGGCCCTCCAGTTGTAATGGCCTCCACAAATTCCCTCATGAAATTCCATCATTATACTTTCCACTTCATCCTCTGTGAGGCACAGGAGTAGAATGCCTGAAGGATCTCTCCAATATAATTGGCCATTAGCAACTATGTACTTTTGTGATTTTAATCTCAAAGCCCTGTATTTTGCTTTATCACAACTGGGAGGACAGCTGAGTGTCAAAAGATATTCAACTATTTCTTTGTACCAAGGACTAGTAAGATAATTTTATATGAGCTTTCTGAGTAGCTATCTCCAATCCTCGCTGCTCTTTTCGTTTTCAAACTCCTTGTTTGCTATTATGGACAAATTTATGCCTAAAGCCTGATAATTCGATTCAGATAAGATCTTGGCTAGTCCCTGCCCTTTAATTAGCTTAGTAGGTCTGATGTCCAGGTCATATTCCTGTATTTTTGCAATCCATCTCCCTCTTTTCCCTTCACTGTCTCCCTGAATCAGAATGTCTTTAACAGCGGCTGTGGGGACATATGCAGTAATATGAGACTGCAAAACATACATTCTAAAGGCCTTGAGGGACTTCACTAGGGCATATGCCTGCTTTTCTAATATATTGTATTTCAATTCAGCATCATGAAGGACCTGACTGAAGAAGGCAACAGGCTGCTCATATCCATCTTCATTTTTCTGCAATAACACTCCAGCTACTGTGTGAGGTGATGCAAAGGAAAAGATCATAAATGGTCTAGTATAATCAGGTCCAGCCAGCACGGTAGCTTCAGCAAATGCAGCTTTGATTCTAGCAAAGGCCTCCCATGATTCTTGTGACCATTTCACCTCATTGTTCTTTTTCAGCATATCAGTTATATGCCTAACTATTTCAGCATAGTTAGGGATGAATCTTCTCAGAAAATTTATTCGTCCTAAAAATACTTGCACTTCTTTCTTGTTCCTGGGGAAAGGGATACTATTTATAACCTCTACTCTTTTGGGATCTATCCTTACCCCATCCTTAGTCACTATGTGCCCTAAGAGCTTGCCTTCCTCTAATGCAAATAAAGACTTTTGTGGATTAAGAGAAAGACCATACCTTCTGCATTTTTCAAAAGTTCTTTGTAAATGTTCAATGTGTTCAGCATTATTCTTTGAAAACACTGTAATATCATGAAGGTACACCACCAGAAATTTATCCTGCTCCTCGACAAAAGCAATGTCCATCGCCCTCTGAAATGTGGCCCCTGCATTAATCAATCCAAAAGGCATCCTGGCATACATGAATGTTCCCCATGGTGTGGTGAAAGCAGTCTTCTTTTGATCTTCTGGAAACACGGCTACCTGATTATAACCAGAAAAACTATCCATCATTGACATTCTAGAGGCTCCCACCACTTTCTGCAGGATGTGGTCCATCTTAGGCAGTGGATAATTATCCTTTAATGATGCTCTATTTAAATTCCTGAAATCCACACATAGCCTTATTTCTCCATTTTTCTTTCGGACAGGGACCAAATTAGCAACCCATTCAGAGTACCTTAATGGCACTATTATTTTGGCCTTTAGCAGCTTCTTGATTTCTTTTTCAATGGAGGGAAGTAGCAGAGGATTTATCTATCTGAGCTTCTGCTTATAAGGTTTTGCATCTTCCCTCAAAGGAATTTTGTGCTGCATTATACTAACATCAAAAGTTTTAAGGTCCTGATAGGACCATGCAAATACATCTTTATAAGATTGAAACAATTTCAGGTATCTTTCTTTATGTTCCTCTGGGACCTTCTTAGATAGCTTTACAATTTTAGGCTCAACATTGGTACCCAGATTCAGATCTTCCGTTTGATTTTCTTCTACTACTTTATTCTGCTGCAAAGGGACATCATTCTTGTCAAATAATCTTTCTAGAGGCACCAGCCCTCTAGGTATCACATTTCCCTTCAATTGCAACACTTTACTTCCTGCCATTTTCTCTTCTCACTTATTTCCTGAGACATTCTCAGCCTCATCTTCTTCACAATCATCAATTTCCATATTGGAGAATTCTCCCACTGTCTCCAGGAATTTCTTCATCTGTTCATCATCTTCAAATACCTGCCAATGCTTAATATTATCTGGGATTGATGGTCTATAACGTACCTCGATTTCATACCTCAAGAGAGGGTTCTGAGGTGGACGAAATGTACTGGCCACTACAGCAAGTGAATCTGCCATTCTGTTTTGCTCCCGAGGCATGAACTGGATATTGAATGCTGAGAAGAAATTCTCCACCATGTCCCATACTTCATTTCTATATGCTCTCAGCCGGGGGTGTTTGGTTTGACACTGATTTCTGACCTGTCTGACCACCAGCTCAGAGTCTCCCAGGACCTTTAAACACTGTATGCCCATGCTCCTGGCTGTTTGCAATCCTAACAGCAGTGCCTCATATTCAGCTACATGATTAGTAGCTTCATATTCCAATTTAAAAGACAGTGGTACCCATTTTCCTGTGGGGGAAATTAATAACACTCCAGCCCCATTTCCTTCCCTTGAATTTGCTCCATCAAAATGTAGAGTCCATACTCCTGCTTCACGGTCTTCTAAAGGCTGCTCAGTCTTGATTTGGTAGAAGGAAGGTTCATGAGAAAAATTTTGATCTTCTTCAAACATAAGACATGAAAAATATCCTTCTTTGCTATAGACTGGTGAGTTTTCTGAGCTATCAGCCTTTGTTACCATCTTGACAAATCTGGTTTCTCTGTATAACCTCCTCTCTTGGCCACCAAAAACTGGAATAGTGGCATATGTTAAGTCTAGTTTGAGTGACCCACCAATTTTTGTTCCCCAGGACCTTGACAACAGCATGCCAAAGCGAGCTGGGATGTCAGCCACCACAATGTCCATTACTACACTTTTTGCTGGAATTTGGGCCAGATTGACCACTAAATCTTTAATCATTCCCAAGCATTTAACTCTTTTGGAATCAAATGAATATAGGTCTTTATATGGACGTGTGATTTGTAGTCCTAGTTGTTCCATGACAGACAGAGGCATAAGATTATGGGAAGCCCCAGAATCTAACATACAATTGTGTAACAGCAGGTCATGAATCACTAGAGACACATAGAAAGGAGGAGTAGAGGGGTCTATCTCCTCGACATGTGGGCCAAAGACTACCATGGGTCTTTCTTCTTGAAGATTTAGACTGTCTGGAGTTATTGGTGCTTCAGGAGGAAGTAATAAAGACGTAACTTGAGATTGATATACAGGTTGTCTTAACAATTCAGTCAAAGGGACTGGGATTTTGACTTTCTCAAGTTCTTTTTGCAAATTGAAAGCAGGAGGGAGCTTTTCTATTAAAACTTCTTTTGACTCTTTATTTTCAGCTGAAGGTTTAACTTCTTTTGATACAGGCTCAGCATTAGGAGAGGTGACTACTTTTGAAGAAGAAGGAATTTGATCAACAGACTGCAAAGGTTTGTTCAGAGGACTCTTACCTTTATCTGTGACTTTCTTCGTTGTTGACTCCTTTTGAGTAGGTGCTTCCTTTTGAGGAGGCTCTTCTTCATGTTCTTAAGTCCTAGTTCTCTTTCTGGAGGATCTGAGATCATATCTCCTATTGAAATGTGCTCGCATGAAATCATTAAACTGTTTGCAGTAGTGATCAATTTCTGCATCTTCTGTGTCTCTGATCTCTTCTTCTTCTTCTTGCAATGGGCATTCTATTTCATCACTGTTTGAAAGGGCAAGATTTGCATCTTGCAGTTCATAGGCAGCATCCTCCGTGGAGTCATTTACTGGGCCTTCCAGGTACAATGGGTGTGGTACCTGATCCTGTTGCTCCTTTGTTTCCCTTGGCAATATTTGTAGGGGTGGCTTTCTATACTGAGGATTGTAACCTCTGTTTGGAGTATTATAAAAATTCTTGGGAGCTGAGTTCTTGGTCTCCAGTTCTAGCTTGACCATATTTTTTATCATCTTGCTTATTTCCTCCATTTTATCTGAATCTTTATCCTGATTAGAAGTAGATACTTCTTCTTTGCCTCTTCTTCTAGTATCTTGTTCAGTTTTTCCTTTTAATTTTCCAGTAGAAGCAAAGTTTGCTTCTAATTCAAGGGCATCTGACTGAGCATCATCTAGGGTGGCAGGATTTCTTTCCCTGAGGGAGAAACCAAAATCTGAGTCGAAAGATGCTATAAAAACAACTTTAGCAGCATTCTGATGGGGCTTCATATCTGCAGGGAGGTTTAGATATAATTTATTGAATCTCTTAATAAAATATGACACCCCTTCAGTATGTCTCTTCTTGAGTGTATTGAACTCAGTAAGACACTGTCCATGATCTTTATTTTCTCCCCATTTTCTGAGAAAAGTATTTTCCATATCATCCCAAGTGGTTACCGAACGATTTCCCAATGTCTTAAACCATTTTCTGGCTTCACCATCCAAAGATTGCACGAATAATCTTAAGACAACATCTAAATGTTCAACATTAAAGTTCTCTGCAAAAGCGCAGAAAGTCTCAAGATGTTTTTGAGCATCAATCTCATTTTCTCCAGTGAATCTGGGCAATACCTTTAAATAATCCTGTGGCATATCATTTAGCACTTGAGGTAATGCCAAGGGAGCATATTTGTTCAATAAAAAGGCTGGAACATTGGCCATTGGAGGAGGTGGGGGTTGTGCAACAATCTGGTGTACAAATGAAGGAAGAGGAGTAGGAGGAAGTGGAGTATGAATAACAATGGGGGTATATTGTACAACAGCCTGAGGTGTAGATGGGAATAATTCACGGTTAACAGGGGCTACCTCTGTAACTTCTTTAACTTCTTCGACCTCGGGGGTAGGACAAAAGTTCTCTATGGTTCTAGCACTTCCCCTGGGTGGGCTATCTGAGTAATATTCAAGATTTTCCTCAATGGGATCAGGATTTTCTACTGGGATTTCTTGAGAAGAAGAGGATAAATAATCTTCTGTGGAAAACTCAGGGATTTCAGCACGGGCTGATTTCTTTTCTTTCCAACCTATTCTATGTATAATATTTTCTGGGTCAGACACAGAGGGTTTCTTCGATTTGGACGTATCTGACCTTAAATGTGGCTTTTGGGGAGCCAGGACTACCAATAGATTTATCAAATGAATAACAGTGGAGTCGCCAAGGTGAGAGATATGCAACTCTTCAACTCTCTGTGCTCACCTGATTAGAGAGTGAATAAATATTGTCGAGGCCCAGGGAAACTGATATTCTTAAATCTGTCCTCGGCAACGGTGCCAGAAAGATGTTGTCGACAATTTTTGTCTACCCTAGAGACAATCTAGAGCTACCATAGACCAATGCCTAGGACATCTTAGCATAGCAGGAGGCATATAATAAAGTTGAGTTGTAAATCCAAAGGCTCTCCTACTATCTCTTGTTAAATAAGGAAATTCATTTAAAATGGGACTAGCAATCACAGAAACTGTCACAGGGAAAGTAATGTTGCAGAGGCACAATGCAAAGCTCCAATATTAAAGCATCAGACAGTTAAGAGACAATTTACTGTAAAGAGGGTTGATTCAAATAATATGTCACAGAAATCAAATATCAGAAAGTGCATGGAGGGAAAGAAACACAAGAGGATATTAGTTGACTTTGGTCTGATACCCAGATACACAACAGAACCACATATGGGCTTATCATTCTAAGAATCCATACATGACAATGGCATTTTAAAAGCACCCTCCCAAAGCAACTAATATAACAGAAAGATGAATGAAATGAACATGGAACAATATATCATGCCTGAGCCATATTTAAAGTGCTTGACTGTTTCAAGTATGGGCATCAACTAGGATGAATCCTTACCTAAAACCAGTGAGCCACTCGCATTCCAGTTTCATGATACAAGAAGATGTATGAAATGGAATATTGTATTAAACACATAAGAAAAAGTACATACTGTGAAATACCAAAGACCAGAATCCTCATTACAGATAGAACTCCTCCACACTGAGACCCTACGGGCTCTGAGCCTCAATACCAAAGCTTTACAAAATGTATACAAAAATGCCTTTCACAGCACAATTTTCTGATAAAACTCTGGAACCTTTACAATGTCTTTTTTCCTCCATTTTATAGAGGGAGAAGAAGAAAAACTAATAAAAGAAGTAGGTGAAGCATTTAATCGTTTAGCTTGAACAAAATGGTGGAAACATTCGCGCCCTTGTTGCTAAATTAATATGCTGAGCTATAGGTACTCTGAGGTCGGCTCCATGAAATAAATGCTGTAGGTGTAAACTTCTCCAGGGATAAGACATGAAGAATAAAATATGTAACATTCTATACTTTCCTGAAGAGAATTTGGCTGAAATAAACCCTGAGGACATTGTTTTCTGTGAAAGGATCTTTCTAGTAATCTGCATGGTCTTTGATCTGGTACTTTGCCTCCAAAAGGGTATGTAAGAGCCCCAAAGTCCTTAAATACGTTTCTTGAAACCCCTCCTCTTCAATGATATTTTCTATCTGCGCCATTAATTCTTCATCTGCTCAACCTGTGCATTTGAATGACCTTGGAGGGTTTGATAGATTTAAACCCTGGCTTTTTAATGGATGTCATGTCAGCCTATCTTCCCGGATCCTTGCTCCATAATTCTGCATTTGATAATTGGTCCTCTGGAGCGTACTCGACCTCTATGGTGGTGGACGTGAATTATGATGGTTCTCCATTGCCATAAACCTGCAAAACCCACAAAATGGTCAAAGAAAACCAGGCGCCAGGGTAATGGATGAGGTAGTGACCACGGAGTGGTGATATGGACTGAGTGAAACGATGAGGAGAAGCAGGGATGAAGGGTGGTAACAAGAAACACGGTGGAGACGGCTATTTGTGTGGACGAGAAGCGGAGAGCAGACAACATGAACCACGTAAAACGATGCTGGAAATGATGGAGGCAAACGTAAATGACACGTGGGCGTGTGGCGAGGGGAGGTACAGGCGGCCAATAGGATGACATGGGTGCGGATTTGTTCGATCGGCGAAACACGTGAATGATTTAAGGCCTTACGATCCGCGAACAAGATCAACGGTTGAAACTTGGTGGGAGGGTGATGGGTATGTGAAACTGCTGCTACAATGGGCTAACATACACAGCTTCGCGGCCCAGCAGCGACAGATAGTGCGCACGAGATCGGACGGCCATATCGATTTCGCTGCCCGTCTTGAGTCGGATGATAATGCGAGATGAGGAGCGGTTTTGACACCGTAATCAGGGACGCGTGGCGGGCGCCCAATGGAATCGCTCTGATTCAGAGAATACTGCTCGTCTGTGAAAGGCAGTGCGATGAAAACAAGCCTTGTTTTTGAGCGATGGACACGGGGTGGGGACCACTAGGGCAATAGGCAGCGGACCGTTGATCTTTATTTAATCAGGCGGCTGAGAATCCACCCGATGACGATATACGGTAAGCACCCTTTTGGTTTGGCACAGGGTTACGTTCCCGGATCACGTGAAGGACTGGCTGTAGGGGGCTAAGCCTAAAAGGGCTTCGAATTCAAACTCTTTGAATAGCGAGCCTTTCGGCCTTCGATTACGAAATATGGGTGCGGAGGAGGGCAACGATAAGCGGAAAAAGGGTCTCTTAGGCCACGGTAGGAAATTTGAAAGTTTTCAGGAGGGGCTAATGGCCAAAAATTTGGCTAAAGGGGCTAGCATGTACATGTGAACTGGATGATGACATGAAAATTCCTTTGAAGCATTCATATCTTTTAGGAGACAAATTTACATTATCACTACCATCTTGGTGTGATATTTCATCATCTAATGATTTCTTTGCCTCAAATATTTTAGAACACTCTCTAAACTCTTTATGACCATATCTTAATCCTTGATATTTTGGTCTCTCTTTCACCATAATAGCGTTAGTGATTCCCTAGCCATTGATTCTGAGGCCTCCTCCTTCATAACCCATTCGAGCTAGCAGCTTCATACCAATGCCTTTATCATGTTGTTCGAAGGCTGCAAAAGATGTGTTATTAACATAAACTGAAGGATTTGAACTAGAGATGTTGATTACCTCCTTGTATTTTCCACCCATCTTTTCTACTTTAGATGTTGATGATGAATTTGAAGATGAATCAAGCCACCCATTTTTACCAATAAGCATATAATGAGAATATTTGAGATGCTAAAAAAACTCACAAGCATTATCCTCCACATATGGTCCATAACCTATGTTTGGATCATTCCCACATATTGGCTTTACTTTTGAGGTATTCTTTGTTTTCACTGGAGTGGAACTCTCACCAACTTGTTCCTCAAGCACATGCTGCAACTGAAGGTGCATATGCCTCTTCTCCTCTTCAAAAATTTCAAGCATTCTTTTCAATTCAACATTCTCCATTCGAATAGACAAGTTCATCTCCTCTAGCTCTTGGAGACTTTCTATCTTCTTACCCATACTCGTAACTTGGTCATAACCAGCTCTAATACCAATTGATCTAAAATTGGAGGATAAATTCTCCTTCCTAAAAAATTGGTCGTCCTCTGACACTTTGCAAGTAAAAATGGGTCTTATTACATCAACAAGTTTTATGGTCTCTTCAAGGATAATGATTTAGTTTAATGTGAACTTTAAACAAGAAACATATCATTATTTAACTCATAAAGGAAAACATTAAGAGAGACAACACAAAATTTGGTGACGGTGTTCACCCCTCCTGGGCTACATCTCTGGGCTTGCTAACACAACTAGACCACTCCATATATTTTAGTGATTAAGAGTACATAAGTGTGCTGACAATATGAGTGGCTAGTTTCCCCTTCAAGGAAACATTCTCCTGCAAATAAATATAAATCTAAAAAGCATGAAAACCTACAGTCAGTCATGAAACAGTCAACAAGAAAAGGTCTCTCACATCAAGACCTTGTACTCCATCTGAAAATGAGCATAAAAAGTACAATAATTCAACATTGAAGTACTAAAAGAAATATTTCCTCAAGAAGACATAATTAGAAAAGAGAAACATGAGCTGCATCATGATGTCATAGCTGCTGTAGATAACATTTGAAGGCTGGAAAAATCCTACAAGGTCCTATCCATGCTCAAAAGCCTTCAAAAATGGATTCATCCTAATGATTGATCCTAGCACCCATAGACTCAAACCTGCAAAAAGTTATCTTCAGAAGTGCTCCAATCAGGGAAAAGAGGCTTAACAGAACCATGGTTACTGATTAAGAAATAAACAAATAACATATATATTTTTCCTTAACAATAAGGAATGCATACAAATCCACTCAGGTCACTCAAACATAGTGTATCATTTCTTCTATTAATTAAATGAACAAAACATATTTACAATAGGCCCTCTCTGACCTGATTACTACAATGGAGCCCTTCTTGGCCTTGTGGACCTAATTGGCGTTCAATTCCTCTCAAGCCTCTCTATCACACCCTTATCTATCTGTCCACTATTTACAAGAAAATAGTTCCATTTATACAAAATATTATTCTGAACTAATTTAGGTTTAGATCTCCTCAACAAAATCCTACCTCTAGCTTTCCTAGATCGACTAAATTCTCAAGGGATCTAACTAACCCCTTAATCTCTCTAAATTTCCAAAATAATCTCAAGATATCTCCTAAATAGTAGATCTGATTACATTAATTTTCATATTAAATAATTTATGTACAATTGTTCTAGAGACTTAGGAAAATACATCAAATTAAACAATTCCATACATTTAGGGAACCAAATCCCTTGGAAAATAATATACCCTATTCTAGTAAAAACATATTTTAAGTTGGAAGTGGGATGCTCCTGAATCATATTGGATTGGCCAACCCTCCTCTTGCAATACATGTGAACTGCGCTCCCACTATATTCATTCCCATGTCAAAGTTTACCTTGTTTGATTGTTCTATGAGTGGAGACTTCACTCTATAACTTTTCTAGTGTGCTTGGACTCCTTCATTGTCGCAAGTGGGAAATTCCCCTTAGTCATCTAACAATGAAGGGTTTGATTCTCTAACAGTGAAGGGTTTGTGTGTAGATAAAAAATTGCAGAGTCATGACATAATTTGTGTGGATTTTATAAAGTTTGGTCATTAGCCTTCAATAATGGAGTTGAAGTGATCTCATTTGCATGCAAGAAAACTTGGCTTCCAGGTTTCAAGGCATTCGATACAAGGTTCGGTTGTTGGGAAATAATTGGAGATAGGTTCTAGCTGGCATACAAAGGTTACATATTTTGGGACTCAACTGGATGCACTAGAGCTGGATCCTATATGAGTTGGTGGCATTATATTTTCTTCGGTGCGTACGAATTCGTCTGTCCAGGTTCAATTGGATGGACATCTCAATGTATTTTCTTACCCTTCTGACTAAGTTATTTTATTCTATGGTTTTTTTTTATCTCTGCTAAAAGCTTGGTGGAAATGTTTTGAGTTCTATTAAGGTGGGTTTTAGCTTGCATTACAATGTCTCTTGGCTATTGCGTGACGCTACCAAGAGTTTTTCATATACCTTATTTTTTCAATTGTCCTCCTTTATCTGTTGGCTTGCGCCACCTAGCATTCCTAGAACCCTCTGGTTTTTCCTTCTGTTTGGATTTCCTAACATAATTCCTCTTAGTCCTAGCCTATTGTGGGAAAATTTTCTCACCTATACAACTTTATTTTGGGGCAATATGCATCAACAACAAATGAAAAACTACTGAGGAGCCAAGGGTAGAGGCCCCGAGGGTAAGCCACATGCCTAAGGCCATGTTTAGGAAGATGCAACCATCTTCCATTATACCACCCCCCCGAAATCCACGATGAAATTTCCAACTCAAATCCCTCGACACCTGTGATCATCAAGATTATTCCAATTCTGAAATCCTAGAGGAGGTATCCAATTAGGTACTTGACCCTGTAATACCAGGGGAAGATGGGTTTTAGTACCTGAAATCCATCACCCTCCATTGGCATATGAAAACTATTTTGGGTAGGGTCTTGAAGAAGAAACATGAAGACCACAATGATATCATCTCTTCCGCGAATGAAATCAAGTGGGTGCAATGATATTAAGACTCTTGTTTGGCTAGTTTGGATGCCCAACTAGCTCACCTTGAAATTCATCTTCAATGTGATTTGAAGCCTCCTACTCCTATTGGTACAAGCGCTTAGGACCCAAAACCAATCACCTCTTTAGACTCTTGATATCATGATATGCCTTATGACAATGATTTAACTTCTTTATGTGGTCTAGTATATGGTATTCTTAGTTTTTTTTTAGAATCATATGTTTGTATTTTGTTATACTTGAACTTTAGTTAATGATCATCATATTCGGTTTCCCTGGAGGCAGGTTGAGACCGAGTACTGCATGAACATGTTTAATTTTAATGATGTATACTAAAATTTTGAGGTAATACAATCTTAATTCACAATCAATATATATATATATATATATATATATATATATAACAACTATTTTGCATTGAGTTGTTGCAAAATTATTGAAAGTTTTGTAATTCATTTAAAGTCAAATTACAAGGACATGGAGAATTAAGGCTTGGAATAGGGAATTCATGCATATGGTGCATCCACCTTATCATATTCCTTATGTGACCTAATTTCCCTTCATTGTCCCCCTATCTCTCTGTGGCTTGAAAGGATGAATAAATTGGGAATTTCAAGTTGATTTGAACTATATGAAAATTACCTTATGACATGGAGAAGTAAGTCTTGGATTTGGAATTTCATGTAGCCTTCTCATCCACCCCACTATAGTCCTTGATTGACTTAATTTATCTCCATCGTTCTATGCCCTCATTTGACCTAAGAGAATGAATCAAGAGAAATGTAGCTGACATGTGAAATATTGATTAAAGTTACATTTCCTCTAACAAATTTCTTGCATTAAGTTGTTGCTAAGTTATTGAAAGTTTTGTTGTTCATTTTAAGTAAAATTAAAAAAACATAGAGAACTAAGGCTTGGATTTAGAAATCAATGCATTTGGTTCATCCACCTCGCTATGATCCTTATGTGACCTTGCTGCTTTCTACCATCCTCATGTCCACATGTGACCTAAAAGGATGAGTATATTGGATAGTTCGAATTGATTTTAATTTTATGTAAATTACCTTGTGACATGGAAAACTTAATGTTGTATTTAGAAATCCATACATTTGGTTCATCCACCTTACCATGTTCCCCATTTAACGAAGTTTCCTTATAACATCCTCATGACCTCATATGACATAAGAGGACGAATACATGGAAAATACATTATATGTATTGGTTTAGCTTCTAAGAATCCTTAATTATATGTACCTCTCAACAAAGGGACTTAAAACATCATTTGAACATGAAGAGGCATTTGATAGATAGGGCTAACCATAAATTCTACAAACCATACTTCAACAAATAACAATATCAAGACAAATTGTTCCAATGAAATCTAGGAGTTGAAGAATGCTCTATTTCATCCAAATATTTCACCCTCAAAGACTTAGAAAACATATAAGATTCACAATAACTGCATTCATAGAAGAGGGAACTCCTAAACATCTAAGATTGCAATTACAAGGACCTTCAAAACAATTATCTAAGCAAGAACAAAGGGTATGATCAAAACATACCTCTTTGGCAGACTATAAACAATGGTACTTCAAAGGGAGACTTCAGAAACAGTTTTAAAGAGACAACAAGTACGCAGGGAAAACCATAAATCATTCTTGTAACCAACTGTTTGAACTATTTCTGAAATAAACAAGCTTAAGGGTTAAAATCAGTCAAACTACTCAATAAAAACTTCAGAAGATGAAAACATAAAGACAATGAAGAGCAAACAGGTCTAAGGTGCTTCCAGGAGACATTTCTTAGCCTAAACTTTTTACTCTACTGTAAGTATAGAATGATGGAACATAATGGAAAATGGGAAATAACAATTAACAGATTAGAATAAATCACCAACATCCATGCTCAGGGATCCAATGATAGAGCCTTCTCATTAACAAAACATGTCAAAACATCATCAATCTTCCAAAACTTCAATTTCGTCTTAATTCTTTGATCAAACAATGTACAATTGCAAAGAGTTCGAATGCCAGCAACCCACACCTAACAAAGAGCTCCTCATAGAGTATTTATAGAAGAATGAGGAGGTGGAACTCTTTTTAGGGTTCAAAATGTTATTAATTATAGAGTACATGCATTTCTAGTCTTGAAAACCATGCAAGGCATAAGGCAGAAATAGGTGCAACTACTTCTCTGTTTTAATAACTCTGTATTAACTCTTTAAGGAAAGATAGGTGGAAAGTTTTGACTTTGCAGCCTATTTCTATATTTTACAATAACTGTCTGACAGCTTAAAATATCTTTTATCTAATGCCTGACAGCTTAAAATATCTTTAGCTGGGTAATAACGGCTGATTGGCTTTGTGGCTAGAAACTAGGCCCAATGTGTCAGTTAGATATTTTTGAGTAAATGACTGCTTCTCTTTTGATATGTTCGAGACTACTTTAGGCCTAATATTTCCTTTGATTTCATGAATCAAACTTTATTTTAGACCTGATTTTCTTTTGGCCCTTTTAACTCATCACACTGTCTTTATCCTCTAACTGATTGATTTAACCTTTTAACCATCGATTAAGACCTTTAATCTTCATCTGTTCCTTTGATTTTGCTTGCGTACAGGTATCTTTCTGTGTTGGAGGGCTTTATGCATGAATAACCAATGCTTATGATACACTAGCCAAATACAGGATTAAACCCTCTTTTTGTCCCTTTTGCCTTTAATTTTGGCCTTTGGGGATCATCACCTAGGTTTTTCGCCACTGTAACTTGACTGTGGGAGGGCCTGCATAGTAACCGGCCATTGTAACCTGAAACAAACAAAAAACGTTAATAAATCCTGCGTTTTGGTTCAACTGCTAATAGAGGTTAGGTGAAGGCAGAGGAGCAATGCAGAGGAGGAAAAATGCATGGAGGGAGGGTTTTATGGAGAAACATGAAGAAACAGGTTAGAATTTGAATTATGGCGTGGAATGAGGGAGAGTGGTTTCACAGAAAACCGGGTGGTTTTCGCGCAGATATTAGGGGGTAAGTGGTTTTGCCCTGGGGGAATGCGATACATGTCTCTAGGCAACGCGGTCCAGGTGAAAACTGCCTATTTCGCGTTGAAAACGGGCGATCAACTTTATTTGTGAAATGAACACGAAAATGATTTTAGACCATCCAATCTGGGGGGAGGGGGCAGATCTACAACTGTAAGCAAGGGCGAAAATAGAAAAGATGTGCGGAGGAAAAATATGGTGGGGCCCAGCAGGTGACGTCAGCTAACTCGTCGGGTAGTGAAAAGTTCAGTGCGCGGGGTGGAAATTGCTTGGGTGGAGCGAAAAATGATAGGATCAATGGAAGCCGTTAGATTTGAGAAATGGACAGCTAAGATCAACTGCGAGGGGAACTGGGGGTACAGAAGGATCTCCCGGCGGGTGCCTCCACAGTGAATGGGAGAATGCGGGCCGTTGGATCGGGAAAACGATCAATAGCGGAGATTTAACTGCAGGGGGACTGAGGAGTACGGATTACCTTGGACGGGTGCCCCCGCAGTGATCCCGCGTCGTCCAATCTGGGAGAGATCAATGGTCTAGATTGAATCGGGAGATCGGAGCTTTAAAAGATGGTGGATGAGGTCAGGAGGATGGTGAAGTCACGATGAAGTGACGACCGTTAGATCTTGAAGATCAACGGCGGAGATTAAACGACGAAGGAGAATGAACAGGGCGGGGTTGAAAAGAGGGGACGAATGGGAGCCGTTGGATCATGAGGATCAACGGCTAGGATTAGTTCGGCGGATCAGTAGAGAAGAGTCCTAGGAGGGAGAACTTTGGATTTTCGATATGTCAAGTGAGTGCAGGCCGTTCGATCAGGATCGAGATCGACGGCGGAGATCGACTTCGGTGGATCGCATCAGAGGAGAAAAGGAATGCGGAGCGAGGAAACGCTGGAGTGCGATGATGCAATGGCCGTCGGATCTAATGGATCAACGGTCAGGATTTCGTCGCGGGATTGCATCGGTGGAGTATATCGGCATCGGGAGGCTGCGATAGTGAAGGGCCGATGCGATGAAGCGTGGACCATCAATCTCGGAGAGAATGAACAGTGGAGATGGAATCGGGACTTCGCATCGGCGGGGAAAACAAAGAATGGGACCGGCGAAAGGAAGAAGTGCCGATGCGATGAAGGGCCGACGGTTCCCAGCTGTGGTTATATGGAAAAAGGAGCTAGGGCTGAAGGCCAAAAGGGGCTTAAAGCCTTATGTTTTGAAAAAGGTCGGAATAGGCTAAAAACATGGGTTTTTAAGCCTTTTTGGAGATTTTCGATAGGGTAAAAGAGAGTTTTTTGAACCTTTTGGAGGCTTTCGATAGGTTTAGAAAAGGTATTTTAAAACCAAATGAAGGTGTTTTTAAATGGTCTAAAAGGGGATTTTGAGGAAATAAAGGAAAAATGAAGAAAAAATGAGAGAAAAATGGAGGAAATGAACATGGGGGAATATAGCCTGAAAAACAGTGTTCTTTGGATCAACAGGATGACTTGGATAGATTTGGATGAAGATTTTGGTGAACTGATAGACTTAGGATAATGAAGGCAGTGATATTTCTAGAACTCATAATGCTTCTTTGAAATATTATTTCTAGAAATCTGGGGATTGTCAACTTAGTCATCTTTGGATAGGATCAAAATTATGGATGACTAACAGTAAGCTACATGCATTTTCGTTGGCAGAGTCTCTTTGAAATAACTTTTTTTAAATACAGATCTCTCTTCTCCCTGCCCCTCGGTTCCACCATTACCTTTTTCGTGGAGTTCCTAATTTATGACCATCGACCGCAACTGATTTATGCTAGTAGACTCACAATGCAAAACTGGTGTAATTCTTAAACTTGCGGTATAATTCTTCATGCCATCACTGGAGTGAAGGTAAGGGCCAGGCCAAGTCACTAGAGTTTAAGGTTAAGGTTCAGTACTGGAGCGAAGGTAAGGGCCAGGTCACTGGAGTGTAGGTCACTGGAGCTTAAGGTTCAGGTTCAGGTTCAGGTCAGTGACTTAGTTGTAGATGGCATCACCTAACAAATTCCTTAGATATATTTCAAAGTTATATTTACAAATTTTGGGTTATATTTGAAAATTTTGAAATCATAAAAGCATACATTTGTTCATGAAGCCTTCACCCTTTATAATTGCAAACATATTTTTATAGCTTCTACAATTAGAAGTTAAACTATAGAAAAACTGTAGAAACAACAAAATAGTGATTACTAACAAAGTAAACAAATTTTTTTAATGATTTTCCCTTTGACAATATATATGCAAATGTTGATAAGAATCCATGTTTTTTAATGCTTTCTATTGCCAATAGTCGCTTTAATGTTTTCTTAAAATGAAGAACATACTTGGAATCTATGCAAATTACCATTGCCACTTAAAACTTGAAAGACATACAAAATGGAATAAGAAAACTTACTGGTCAAAGTGGAAGACATAGTCAAAGTCAAGAGTGGAACATTTGTGATATGTGATGAAGGCATGGCATTTATAGAAGTTGCCACTTAAATCTGGCTGAAAGGGATAAACACTATTACCAACATAGTAACCATAGTCGGAGCATGTTTCCTGACCTCTTGCAGTAGAAACTATAATATTATGCCTTGGATCATCCACTGCAGATATTGTGTTTGCTCCGCCTTCTCGTGGAGGCATACATGAGTTATTAACCAATAATTTTCCTTTTCTTCACAACGTTCTAGGTGGTATGGTAGTTTACTAATTTTCCTTTTCTTCACAAGTTTCTGGGTGGTATGGTAGTTTACTAGTGAAAAGAAAGACGGGTAGTTTACTGGTAAGAAGAAAGACCTTCATTTCCATGGAAATACTTGAAATACATATCAAGTATTTGCTATTCATACTCCCTCGAATTCGCATTAAAAAGAAGGCAAAATAATTATTTTTTTTCCTGATTCTGTGGCTGTTGTTGCCTTTTTTTTTTATAGAAGAATGTGTTTGATGTTCAATAATAATTTCATTTTCATCGGTAACTCTTCTATCACCAATGATGAAGATTCATAGAAAATGATAACTCTTCTATCACCAATAAGGAAGACTAAAAGAAAATGGAAATCATAATTTGGCTATCAAGTGGGTTGTGGGTTGGGAGATGTGCCCTTTAATGATTTTCATATAGTTGGCATTAGAGAAATGTGCATTACTTGAGAAAAAAACACATATTTGCTATGCGCTTATAATGTGTGTCTACATTCAAGGAATTTACATTAATGTGTATTTACTATAATCTCACAATATTTAGAGTGAATATGTATATGCTCGTGATGTAATTATTTAACATAAGATGTGCAAGCGCCAGATCTAGGGAGAGAATGCATTGTTTTGGTTCCTCTAGGGTTCACAATGATGAATGGTGTGGATATCCGATAAATTTTCAAGCCGAATAATAAATTCTCATTTCCTTATGTGCCCTTTATATTGGTTAAGCACAAAAAATGTTTAAATTAGAGTTCACGATTGCTCACTACTGCTATTATGAATGCGTTCAACAATGATTCTTTTGTGGCTTAATATCTTGGAACTAATGAATGGATGTTTGCCATTAAGGAAATGGGAATATAAATATTGATTTCCTCTTTTCTAGCCAATGTATTTGATTCTTTTCTAGCCAATGTAATCGCTTCTTTCATGCACATATACCAATCCCAGAGTAATCAGTCCATTTGAATCCAATGAGTAAATTAATATGGTACAATTGCAACATATTAGGTTCTGTTATATCAAAGTAACAATGAGTGTTTTCTCTACTCTTACCTAGGATTCCTAGAAGTTGAATTCTAGTGTAAAGTTAGGGGAGAGAAATACTAAGTATAAAATTTGAGGAGTTGCAATTAGATGAAATTGGATAGAGGGGCAACTTTTAAGTGCAAGATTAGGGACAGCAATAATACATGTGGAGCATGCTAAATAATTCAAATATATTAGCTCTTAGAAGGGGATGGGTCTTAAACATTACTCATATTTGGCTGGAAGGTTTCACAACAAGGAATTCTAATGCACAAGGGACAAATAAAAATATGGGTGAAACATACCAAATAAATCAAAGACATTGCACTTACAAAGGATTGTAAAAAACACCTATATTTAAACAAAAAAATTTACAAATAAATCATCAAAAATACCATAGCTTAAAACATACATTCCATTAAAAAAGAAAACTTGTATATAACAATTTTTTTTTGTATAATTTTAAAAATATTCTTTAAAAAATATTTAAAATATTTTTAAAGTTATATAAAAGAGAAAAAAAAACTACTTTTAATTATATAGATATAAAAGCCCCGAGGGCAGCTCGACTGACAAGCCCATCTAAATCGAAGTGTTATGATCAAAGTTATTTGAGTTCAAATCCCCTTAACTAGCCCATGTCTGTGAAAGAGACTACGCAGGCGCCTAGAGAGTTGTAATCAACCCCATGTCATGCGAATATGAAACCAACCCAATTGTTGATTCCCCTAGTCTATATATATATATATATATATATGACATAAGATTGTAACATCTAATTGACATGAACATAAACTTAGCATATATTTTGTATTCTCTTTATTTATTTTTTTCAATTTTAAAAATATATAAATAATTAATTTTACATTCGAATGGTATACACAAATAATTATAATTTACAAATTAATTGGTAATTACTTATTTATAATTATTATTTTGTTATAATTTACAAATTAATTGATAATTAATTATTTATAATGATTATTTGAAGAAAGCATGAGAGTGAAGTAATTTTATTTTTATTGGGTTGATTAATTATAATTAAATTAATTACTTTGTTGAAGTGTAATTATGTTTATTCTCATTAATTATATTATCTAAATTAATTATTTTGTTGAAGTGTAATTATGTTTATTCCCATCAGTTATATTATCCAATACATTTTTACATTTTCAAAATTAACAATTTAGATTTTGAAATTTTAATTTTATTTATATAATTTTACAAATATTTATTTTAATTTTGGGAGTGTGATTTTATTTATAAATAATTTTGTCGTTATTATTATTATTATTAGTTGTTGTTTTTTTTTTAATGAAATTAGCTTCTCTCTCACCTCGAGAACTATAGTGAGTTTCTTAATACCAAGTTAGCCCACATGTATACTCACTGAAGAGTTCACAAAGCTAGAAACCAATACAACAATATTCATTGGCAGGTAACCATTCCAACAATATTTATCAAGGGATTCTAGCTCATCATGTCACAACCATTCCACTTAACCCCTCAACATAACCCCAATTAACAATATTATTTAATAACATTAGATACTGTATAATATGTTAAATTATGATCATAAGGAAATTATATTTTAATAGTATTCATTGACTTCGATTTTCTTGGTGCATAATTTTTTCCTAATTTAGTAAAAAATATGGTTCTTTTTAAGCCCCGTGTTAACCCAAAACCCCTTATTAATCCCTAGATA
This sequence comes from Pinus albicaulis, assembly GCA_034641835.2. Classification (NCBI taxonomy): domain Eukaryota; kingdom Viridiplantae; phylum Streptophyta; class Pinopsida; order Pinales; family Pinaceae; genus Pinus; species Pinus albicaulis. The sequence continues at coordinate 28,772,252 of CM076578.1, read as the reverse complement.
CTGAGAGATTACAATTATATTGTTGTATTGTTATGTAGGCTAGAACCCCTCATGGCTCCATTTTATTATAATTGTACCATTTGTATCCTATATATACACAAAGGAGACCTAGTCTTAGGATCATCAAATATTGTCTTGTACATTGTATTCATTGTAAAGTGATGTTTCCCCTTCAAATATGACTAAAATTATTGGTTCTTTATCACTTTTAAGGAATACAAATGATAAAATTTGGTATCAAAGCTCATGATCCTAAGGTTTTCTTGCTTCAAATAGGTCATCATGACATTTCAACTGTAACTTATATTTCTAGGAGCTTTCAGAACGTGAAACTAGGAAAATATTGAGAAAACATATAAAAAAATATATAGTTCAAATTTCAGATCTTGGTTCACTACATTTTCGGAGATGTGTTCCAAGGAAGTGAGGCTTTTTGAATGCTCTATAAATTTGCCTCAAATAGGTCATTTTTGCATTTTCACTATAATTTTTTTTTAGTGACGTTTCAGACCATGAAACATGGACCACATTGAGGTGAAATCGCGGTGAATGTCTTATTGAAATATTAGATCTTAGTTCACTATAAATTCAAATAAATTCTCTAAGGAAGTCCAAGTTCATGTATTCTCTAAGGAAGTCCAAGTCCAACAAGTTGGTTTTGCATACATACATGCATGAATGCACACACACACACACACACACACACACACATATTATACGATGTTTCAGATAATGAAAGTTGAACCATATTAAGAAGAAATGATTCTGGTTCAATTTTTAGAATTTGGTTTGCTATAATTTCAGAGATATATCCTATGGAAGTTAGGGTTTGTGAACAACCCTGAAATAAATTTTAAACATGTCACCTTAGGAATGTTCAGACTCTAAAATATTTAGGTATTTCATGAGACATAAAAAAGTGCCTCAGTTACAAAGTTTAGAATTATATTTGGAGAATTGGACATGTGGGATGTTATACAAGTTTGCTTGTGGGAAGAGGAAAAAAATAAGATGGTTTTGGAAAAATTACCATAACTTACAATTAACACATCAAATTTAGTTCACATCTAAGGAGTTGAAGAAAATACATATCGGAGGATTAAAAAACACATTTTTAGATCGAGAAGTGCTCAAATCTCATATATATATATATATATATCAATAAAACTTCAGCCATTATGATACTCTCCAAATTAAGGTACACAACTTACTAGTGACCTAACTATTGATTAAAAGATCCATTTTTTGTGACTGAAAGTTGTAATAAATAGGAGCGTTATTGTTATTTTCCAAGATGCCTCCAATGAAAGCCATTGCACACATTAAATATATTGAAGGCTTATCATTGATTCACGAAGAAAGTGAAGACTTAGAATTTAGGTTATCTCAATTAGAGAAGAAAGTTAATGAAATTGATGGTAGTATGTTGAAAAAGGTGGATTTATTAGGTTCTCAAGAAAATATTAAAAGAGAAATACAAAAGACGAAGAATGAAAATAAGGAACGAATATAAAAGAAGATGAATGGAAATAAATAAGAAATATGAAAATCCATGATTTCCATGAAACATATTCTCTTGGAGAGACTTCCTAAAAGAGAGGTGGAGATACAAGTAAATCATGTACATGAGGAGAAGCATGTTTTTTAGTATAAATATCATATAGGGAGTATGCTATCATAATTGGATAATAAAAACTTTGAATATTAGAACCATAATCATGAAACTACACCATATAATCATGAACATGTTTAAAATTAGATCTTAGTTCACTATAAATTCAAAAAAATTCTTAAGGAAGTCCAAGTTCATGTATTCTCTAAGGAATTCCAAGTCCAAATGCAGTTGGTTTTGCATACATACATGCATGAATGCATGCACACACACACACACACACACATATTATACGATGTTTCAGATAATGAAAAGTTGAACCATAATAATAAAGAAATCGTTCTCAAGTTCAATTCTTAGAATTTGGTTTGCTATAATTTCGCAGTTATATCCTATTAGTTAAGGTTTGTGAACAATCCCGAATTAAATTTTAAACTACACCATAATCATGAAGCATAATCACACTACCATTTAGTAGTCTTACACTGAAAATATTATCACACCATGATGCGCCTTATCGCACTCTAGAATGTGATCATGGATTTATGTCTTCTTCCATCACATGTGTGGAAGGATTCTATAAATGGACCCTTGAACACACTTCATTTCATTGTGTTTTTCATTCCAAAATCTTTGTGCACATCTATTTGATAGAGCTTTCATCTATCACTGTGAATTTCGATTGCACCCACACGATTAGCTCCAAGTAGGAATCAGTCCCCTCACATTTCATATTTATGACGTATGTTTTGCAATTGGGTTTATGTGAGTTTTTCATTTTGGGTGACCTTCAACCTTCCCATGATGTTTCAAATTATAACACAATGAAGAACCTATATATGCATAAATAATTAATATTCTAACCATCATCCTCATGCTACCAAACCCAAACAATGACTGTACTTAGCCAAATTTTGAGTATCATGTTACATTTACGCAGGTCAAGATCCTAATCTACTTCATCATCAGAGTATAATTTTTTATTTTATTTAATCATTGGTTTGATCTAGGAATTTATTAAAATCCCTCACTATCGTTCTCACATGATCTAAAACCCATCCTTTTTGTTTCATTAATTATATTCACAAAATCTAAGTATGCCTCACATAGGTATCAAACTTACACTCTTCAAAAATCCAAGTCCTCTCATTATGTTCTAGCTACATAAAACTCTGATTGTGATAGAAATTCCCATCGCACTAATGCAATCTAGTGATTCAACATTTCTTTGTTACTATTGCTAACCCTGTTGTTAACCCTGAATGTGCCCAACACTAATACTCTACACATACTTATGACATTCATGTGACCTAATGGCATATTTTTCATACCCCTTGTAACTACCAATATTGATTGCAATAAAGCCTTGAATTTCTACCATCAATTATCACTCCAACACATCTTATTATTGTAGCCTATTCCCTCTATCATTACAAAGTCCAACTGCGATCTTCACTTTACCCATTCCCATTTTTGGAACACTCGCACACCCTAGCCTCTCATCCTTTGTTGATACCTATATTGCTAATAATTTTGATTGCACTAAGGCATAACTTAGCTCTGGAAAGTGCGACTCTGAATTCCAACACATAGTCTTTTTATGGACAAACATACATGAACAAAATAGGAGGTAGAAGGTTTTTGAGCTAACTTTGTTTCTTTGTAATGAATATATTTGAAATTCTAGGGATAATAGAGTTACAGTGTAGCAATGTACCATCATCCACTAAAAGTATGCCTCCATTAACAATAAAAGGGCCAACAAGAGAATCATTTGAAAGCAACATTGTAGGGGTGGTAGAGAGTCCTAAGTCCATAATGCCAGTTCTTAAGGACACAACTTGGCATATTGACAAATCAATATCCATGTCATGGTATGGGATATTCAAGGATTTTATCAGAAAATAAATCCCAAAGGGAGATGAGGGCAGAGATGTATACATCAATATCAAAAAGTACAAGTTTTACAAAGTAGATTCCAATGCATCTGTGCTTCCTTATGTTGAGATAGAAAAGTGGATCCTACAACAAAATGGGCATTATAACATGATAGTTTGAATTTCTAAAGGTGTACCATTGGCTTCCTATTAGGAAATGCATATTCAAATGTATTACAAGCTACCTAAGCCACAAGAATAAATCAATTCGATATGCTATGTTGATTTCAAAAAATCCACCAAAACAATTCCCAAATCATGGTGGCAAGATCCCATTAAATTCAGTAAGATGCCTAAATATGCATACAAAAACAAAATGATAAGGAGAGTGTACGAATACCTAATGGCTATGTGTTGTAAGATTTATGGATGAGAGAATGTTCAATTCTTAGAAGAGAAATGGGTCTATATAATGCATCCATGTGCTACGAGAGGGACTATCTTCAATTGGGATTATCTCATAGCCATTTCACTAAAGAATTGTGTCAGAAAAGATAAGACTACAACAGAAGAGGAAAAATGGAGTTTTATATGTCCTCTTACTTTTTTGGATGGCATTTGCGTAAAGAATTAATTTCTAGGAATGGGATGGAAGTGGACATTTTACAATGATATATTTCCTATACACATATATTGTAAATTGATATGGGAGATAGGTTACTGAGGAGCCTATGAAAATATTACTGAAAATTTTATTCTGATGTTTTATCAAATTCTATTTGGTGTTGAAACACCATGTATGTCTGAAAAAACAAGAACATCCCTACTAGAGATTGTTGATTGTTGCACTCCTCCTGATGGAACATTCATGTAATTCTTTGTTGAATATAGAATTCCACATCTATTGCTTCTGTCTATGATAGTTAAAATGGTAATGCAAGAAGTGGATTACCAACTTTCTATAGGATTGTCTAATTCATTCCAAAAGGTAAAGAAATCACCTTTTCTAATCTTTCCACTTTGCATAGGATCATATAGTTTGACTAATTTGAAGGAAGCGGAAGCCAAGGCATAGAAATTAGAGTGCTTCAAGTTTGGTGAGTTAGGCCACAATAAATATGATCCTAGAGGCATGGACACTCATCGTTGCATGAGAATAACGTACAATTGGGTGTATGCTTTGACTTCTTGGGAAGAGGAGGAAAATATTAAGAATTTCTTCAATGCTACTAAAGCGGTTGAAGCGACCAAAGGAGAAGGTACATCCAAGGTTATAGATGTTAAAAATGATGATGAAGAAGAAGCTCAATATAACATATACATCTAAGAAAAGGAACAACTTAAAAGGAAACCATATTAATATGCTAAGAAAGAAATAAATAAGAAGCTTAAAGCAGATTCAGATGCAAATAAACTGGTAAAAGAGGATAAGAGAAAGAAAGAATGAGAATATGCACAAATAAATAAATAAGAGGAGAAAAAAAAAAAGGCACCGCATAAAAAGAAAGAATTAGTAAAGAAGAAAAAAGAAGAAGAAGCCTTGAAGAAACAAAAGGAAGAATAATATCTAAAAAGAAAACAACTTTAAGAAGAAGAGAAAAGGAAGAAAGAGGAAGAAGAAATGGATAAGAAATCAGAAGAAGATTTAATTGCCAAAGAATTAGATGATATGAAGAAAGAGGATTTTCGCATGCGGTGCATGTGAGTTGTGTTCCTATGCACATCTGTGAGCTGCTACTCTACCATGGCCCCAGGAGGGGGCCCCGAGGCTGCTCCTCCTCTTCCGCTCGAGCTGACGACGTTTAGGAAGCTGGTAGCAGGTAGAAACAAACGCCTAGAAAGTGATCATCAACATAATTTGTCAAAAATATGGAATCCATCCCCATAGTTGCTCTGCCGATCAAAGAACCCTACAGATCGGCTTTGAATCTGGTAGAACGAGGGCTCATTGGACAGTTCACTGGGCTTTGGCCCTTGCCCAAAGCCATCGATTCCTGGGTTCAAAGGAACTGGAGACCTCTGGTCAAAGAAGGAATCTGAAGTTTCTTAGTCGGTAAGGAATTCTTCGTCCTTGTTTTTGATTCAGTGGAGGATAGGAATCTTATATTTCAAAATGGCCTGTATTTCATGGGCCCCTAGGGTCTGTACTTGAACCAATGGACCTCGAATTTTGACCCAACTCAAGATGTTCCCTCGGTTGTTCTTGTTTGGGTTCGCCTGCCCCACTTACTTGTGCATTGATGGAATCCAAAATCTCTAGAAGCCATCGACAATAAGCTTGGAAAATATATAGACATAATGGAAAGGAGGGACCAGTACTCCTGTGCAAGAATTTTTGTAGAATTCAACTTGGATAAAGGCCTCCCTGAAGCTATTAAGCTCATGGTGGCTGATTGGTCACACATACAAGAGCTAGATTACGATAAACTCCCATTTAAATGACGAAATTGCCATAGCTATGGACACTTCACCAGGTATTGCAAAAATAAAGCAGAGGAGGAGGCCGAGAACTCAAAGGAAGAACAATGGACTCAGGTCCAGAAAACAGTTTCATCTAAATAGAATAACAGAACTAAAGAGAAAGGTATGCCCTCAGGGAGTGGAGCACCTACCTTAGTGTTACAAGGGGAAGAGTGTTCTGTCCCTCTAAGAGTAGGGGCATCCAACAATCCATTTGAAATTCTTACCACCCCAAAAGAACTCCTAGCTGCAACAGATGTAAAAGAGGATGAAAAAAACCCACATCTATTGAAGAAGATAAAATCCCGGAAGAAACAGCCCCTCTACAAACTGGAACACCAAGAGGAGCCTCCAGACCCCCATCCTATGCAGAGATGACAAGGAGGAAGTCTCCTGAGACCTTTGGATCCTCGGAAGAAGATACTTTCGAGAGGCCCTAAAAAAGAGCTGGGAGGGAATCTCACAGAGAGGAAAGAAAATAAGAGGCCAAGAAACAAAAAATGCAAGGTAGCCAACCCACGATTGAGATGTCCATTGGCAGAAACAATAGAACCAGGTCTCCCAAAGATGGTTCTAGCCACCTCTCTCCAAGTAAATAATGCATATATTCTATTGGAATTGCAGAGGCTTGGGGAATCCCTTAAAAGCTGAAGCTGTGAAGAATCTCCCAAAATCAGAATCCCTAGAGATCCTCTTTCTCCAAGAGACTAAAATAGAAGGGACTGCCCTTCTATACCTCAGAAAATTGAAATGGAGAATGAAAGCCGAAAAATCAGTAAGTGCAATGGGTACTTGTGGTGGGCTCACCACTCTTTGGGAGGATGACAAATTCCACCTCGAAAGCTCCTTTGAAATGCAGCATTGGATCTACACCGAACTCTAGCATCTTGCAAGTAAGATCACCTTCACCCTCTTTAATATTTATGTCCCAGTCCTCTATGCATAAAAGAAGGACTATTGGCGAACCCTGTCTCATTTTCTAGATGCTTACTCCCCCATGAATATAATTCTAGTAGGAGATTACAACCTTGTTTTTGAACCAAAGGAAACAAGAGGGGGTATCATTAGTAAGGACCATATCCTACCGTTTGTGGAAGAATTGATCCAACAATGGGACTTACTGTACTTCAAGCCAAAAAAATGGCTCTACACTTGGTCAAATAATAGAGATGGGATAGAGCATATTTCAGCCCGCCTTGACAGATTTTTAGTTCAGAGCACCTTCCTCTCTGAAAAGAAGATTCTCTCCACTAAAATTGTGCCAAAGCTGACATATAATCATAAACCCATCCTTCTTCTGTTAGAAGAAGAGGAAAAACATGGGCCCGTCCCCTTCCAGTTCAGCCCCCTCTAGTCATATATGGATGGGTTTACAGAGACAATCTCAAAGGCTTGGTCCATCCCTGTCATTGGATCGCCTAGTTATGCGTGGGAACAAAAACTTAGGGCCACCAAAAAAGCCATGAAAGAATGGATAAAAAATTCCACAGATTCCCCCACTAGTCCTAGAAAGCAGGCCTCTGAGCAGTTGCTCGAAATGCAAATGGACTTGGAGCATCAAGATATTACCTACTCAGAAATCCAGATTTAGCAAGAAGCCCAACTTAGCATTCTCTGCACATTCAGAGTTGAGGAAGAGTCCTTGAGGCTCAAATCTCGTAATCTCTAGCTCTTGTCTGGAGATAAAAATTCTGCCTAATTCCACAAGAAAATTCAGGCTCGCTTCTTGAGAAATCATATTGCAGAAATTGCCTCCCCTGATGGGTCTATACATAAAGGAACATCTGAGTTAAGAGAGGTTGCAACCTCTCACTTCCAGCAGGTGTTCAATGAAAATGGAATGGACAATGAGGAGGAATTTCCAGACTTTCTCACTCATGTTCCAAGATTGGTTAAGGATGAGGATAAATTAAGCCTCTTGAAGCGCTTCACGGAAGAATAAATCAGCAATGTCATTTGGACGATGGAGCCAGACAAAGCTCCTGGACTCGATGGGTTATCCATACACTTCTACAGAATCTACTGGGAAATTATCAAGGTTGACCTGTTCTGAATGATAAAGGGCTTCCTCTAAAAAGACAAAGTGGGAGGAAGTATAAACACCACTTTCCTAGTCTTAATCCCGAAAGAAACGAACCCAGTGTCATTTGATCGTTTCAGGCCAATTTCGCTTTGCAATGTGTCCTACAAAATCCTCTCCAAACTCCTGGTGAAAAAAATCAAGCCTCTGCTAGAAAAGCTCTTCTCTCCCAGCCAAGGAGGGTTTTTCAAAGGCAGGCATATACTAGACAACGTAGCCCTTGTGCAGGAAACCATTCACTCCAGTAACCAACGTCATGAGAAAGGGATGCTAATCAAGCTGGACATGGTGAGCACCTTTGATAGGGTAAGACACTCTTTTCTCCTCCAAGTTCTTTCTGCTTCTGGCTTCAGCTCTAAATTTATAAGATTAATAAAAGCATGTATAGGAGAGTCGTGGATTGCCCCTTTAGTAAATGGCAGGCCAACCACCTACTTCAAAGCTTCGAGGGGCATAAGGCAAGGTTGCCCTTTTCCCACCTTCCTATACATTTTGATGACAGACTCACTAAGTCAAAAGATGACAACAAAAAAGTTAAATGGGACACTCTCTGGCATCAAGGTGGTGAGAGGAGATGAGCCAATCAATCATGCCCTATTCGCAGATGACTCTCTGCTTCTGGGAGGTTCTTCCCTTAAAATTTCAAGGGATTTCAATGAAGTTATCCAAAGCTTCTGCAGAGTCTCTGAATCCCTTGTCGATAGGAGGAAAAGTGTTGTGTACAGCTGGGAGATCGATCATCAAACCATTAATTGGATTGCACATGCCCTTGGCTTCACGGGCTTCACTTCCTAGGATAAAATCAAGTACCTTGGTCTTCCATTATCTTTGGGATCCAGTAAGGCCCTCTACTGGTAGGAGATCCTCAGCAAAATTAAGGCAAAAATGAATGCTTGGGGAGGACAGTGGCTTACCACAATCGGGAAGCTAATCCTAGTAAAATATGTTCTTTATTCCCTTCCAATTTATTAGGCAATGTTTCTATTGGCTCCAAAATCAATCACTGAGAAACTCTCTAAGCTGTTAAGAAATTTCCTGTGACAAGGTGGAAAGGGGAACCAAAAAAATTTCCTTCTGGTAAGCTGGGATATTGTGAAAATACCATTATCAGATGGAGGTCTTCAGGTAAGAGACCCCGGGTTGGCCAATCTGGCTTTGGGAGGAAATATTTTATGGAAAATATTCTCAAACCATAGACACCCTGTAATTTAAGTGCTCATTAAAAAGTATATGCACAAGCTCTAACTGAACAATATGGAGGAAGGAGTTTCTTATAAAGGAACCATTCTTTGGAAGCCCTGTAGTCATGGCTAGGAGTTTTTTAAAGAGAACCTGTACAAAATTCCTGGAAATGGGAAAAGAATCTACCTGTGGGATGATAAGATCATGGGTCTCCAACCCCTCAATTTAGCCCAAGACTTTGCTGAACTGCGTGACTAGCTCAGAAATCATGGCATCCGCAAGCTGGAAGATATTTCCTCTTGGGACACTGCTAGTAATTGGCTCGATTGTGTTAGCCCATTCCCACCAGACTAGCTGCAAACACAATTAAGACTCTTCCAGGTTGTGCTCACTGGTCTGGCCCCTGTGCATTTTCGTGCAAATGAAAAATGGGGCTAGGGGAGGACTGACGCTTACACAGGGTCGCATGGATTCGTTGGCCTCCAAGCCCATCATCCGCTGCTATCTCCATCGCTGTGGCATCATGTCCGGGACCCTTTTGGTCTCCCTAAGATAAACTTCTTTGGTTGGCTTCTCATGCACAAAAGGGTCCTGGTTGGGGATAACTTGGCAAGAAGAGGCATCAACAGACCCCACAGATGCCCTCTCTACTGCTCGGCTCAGGAAACGATAGATCACTTGTTTATAGACTGCCAATTTACAGAAGAAGTATGGATGCAAGTTATGCATGGGATCAATGCTCAAATCCTATCGCAAATCACAGTAGTAAATTTATTTACCTACTGGAAAGGGCAATCTCCCCATGCATTGAACAAAAAATCATTGTGGGCTAAAATCTGGTATGCTATTCCAAAATACATTTTCTGGGAAGTGTAGTTAGCAAGGAATGAAGCCACTTTCAACAAAAAGAAGTGTCCTCTCACTGTTGTGGTTGCCAAAGCCAAAGATTTTTTGATTGAGACTATGGAGAATCGATCCCGTAAGACAGACAGTGAGATCCTTCCCGAAGAGATCAGCTGGATTGGAGCACCTCTGAAGCATGCCTGCAACAAAATTATCCCTTCTCAGCCTTGCTTCAACTCAGAGTGAAGGCTACGGATCCCCGAATTATATTTTCAAAAATAGTGGAATAACCAGTACAAAGCCACGATCTTCTTTGATGGAGCTTCCAAAGCAAACCCGGGGATATCCGGAGTAGGGAGGAGTAATCTACTCTCTGGAAAGGCACAACAAAGGCAGCTTCAGTTGGGGCCTTGGGCAGAGTACTAAAAATTAGCAAAAAATCTTAGGACTGCTCAAAGCTTGCCATATTGCTCAAGAATGTAGAGAAAAAGACAGTCAAGTCTTCAAGGACTCAGAAATCCTGATAAAAATCATAAACACGGATGATCACTTAAACAACTTGGCACTCAACAAGACCCTGCAGAGACTCCGAAAAGTGTTGCAAAATTACACCTTCATCTCCTTCTACCACATCCTTTGAAATCTAAACAAGGAAGCATATGTAAGAGAAAATATAGGCTGCCTCTTAGCCCAAAGAGAACTCTCAAAAAATGACGAATCTCCTTTTTGGTATCCTATTCCATAAGATAGAAGCTCCCCAGCTATGTAAAATCAGGACATCGTCCAACTGGGTATTTTGGAAAAAGAAATATGTAACAGGGGTTGTTTAGGCTCCAACCCAACCCATCATCATAAATAAAAATCTATCTGTTCATGTTAAAAAAAACAAAAGGAAGAGGAAATCAAATAGAATAATTTGTTCGTTGAAGCAATCGTGGTTACCTTAAACATTAATCCTCCAACACCCATTACAGGAGGACATCTCCCACTCAATCAGATGGTCATCATGGTCCAAGGAGAAAAAAGAATATTATACATATCAAACTTTAGTTTTGACCAAATCAAGTTTAAGATTTTTCAAGAGAGGATAAAATATTATCCTAATGAGCGAGATCAACCTATCTTGATCAATATGAAAAGGGAGATTGTAGCAGATACAAGAACCAACACTAAGGTGATAGCTTCTGTAGGCACAACCTTTGCAACAATGTTAGGTCCCTATATTACTAGTATAGTCCCTTATTGTTGTTAGTGTAACCCCCTTATTGTTATTATTGTACCCTTGTAACCCCCATTTTGTTATTATTGTGCCCTTAAATTATTATTGTTAGGTCGGCTAGGATTACATTGTGGCCCACTAGGATTACATTATGGCCCCATGGACTCCTATATATAGAAAGGAGGTTTTGTAAATTGTATCATCCAAGAATTGATCATTCATGTAATGTATTGGAGGTTTCCCCCTTGAAGTGGCTTATTTCTAAGGCGTTGATAACTCATTTCTTCTATTTTTGGAGTTGGTTACACAACATTTGGTATCAGAGCTTGGGATTCTAGGGTTTCGCTGCTCCAAACAGGTCATTGTGGAATTTTCGCTATAAATTTTTTTCTACGAAGTTTCAGAAGCTGAAATTTTTAGGGTGCGAAGCCAAAATCCTGAGGAAGATTGTCTAAAACTTTCAAAGCTTGGTTCGTAATATTTGTGGAGATATCATCTGTGGAAGTTAGGTCATTTTGCAAGATCCTAAACAGGTCATCGTGGCATTTTCGCTATAAATTGTTTTATACGAAGGTTCAGAATCTGAAATTGATATGGTGCGAAGCTGAAATCCTGAGGAAATTCTTCAAAAAATTTCAGAGCTTGTTTCACAATATTTTTGGAGATATGATCTGTGGAAGGTAGTGCTTTTTCAGGCTCCTGAATTGCATCTCAAAGAGGTGATCGTGGGAAAAGTTCAATAAATCTCTCTCTGGGCATCGGATTAGAGTGCCGTAAAAAGTGGTCGCAAGTACATAGACTGTAGTTTATTGGCTATCAATTTCAGAGACAAAGGATGAAACAGCAAGTCGTACAAGTTCACTCTACTGAACCAGTCCATAATTAGGTCATTGTGGGAGATTGGACACAACTTTGTCTAGGAGAATCCAAATCAGGTCATACCTGTGGCATTCAAAAGAAAATTCAGAGGGCTACTACAGTGCTGAATTTCAGATATTGAAGATCTGCAATCACAGAGATAATACAATTTCAATATCGAGCTCCTCAAAGAAAGAAAAAGGTGTGTATTTTTTTCAAATTGCACAAGTCTTGTTTGAATAATCAAGTTAAATTGATCCCAAGGGCATATTGTAGAATAGATATCAGTATTGGATTCCAAAATGGCCCCTAAAAAGAATTCAACACCCATTAAGCCTTTAGAAGGCTCTACTATAACTCATGAAGATGAAGAATGGCAACATGACATATCAAAATTACAAGAGCAAATTTCGCTCTCGCAAAGAACAACAAAAAATGAAATGGAAGTTTTGAAGAAAAGCGTGGAAACTAAGATGGATGGTTTGAAGAAAGGCGTGGAAGCTAAGATGATTGGTTTGGAAGCTAAGATGGATGGCATGGAAGTGGGCATGGAAGCTAAGATTGATGACATGGAAGCTAAGATCGATGAGAAAATGGAAAACATGAAGAATTTTCTAAAAGCAAGCATGGAAGGTTTGACAAAGTTTATACAAGAAAGGTTTCCTAATGGTGAAAAGATAGTAGAAGAACCTCATGATGAGAACAAAATAAATGTTAATTGTGATTTCATAAACTCTAATGTTGGCGGGAAGAACCACCATATTCCCAAGATGGATATGAGGAAGTTTGATGGAAAGGATCCTGTAACATGGATACTACAGATGGAGCAATATTTTGATCTCCATAACGTGCAAAACACACAAAAGGTACGCATTGCAACATTACATTTAGAACAAAATACATTTGTATGGTATCGATGGCTTTGCTCCCGTAAAAAAATTGTCACTTGGTCAATTTTTACGAAGGAAATGATAGCACATTATGAGGATACAAAGAGCAACACCTTCTTTAGCCAATTGATAAATCTCAAACAAAAAGGTTTAGTGGGGCAGCACATTGAGGACTTCCAAAAATTGAATATAAGGGTAACTAATATTCCATAGGAACACAGGATTGATCTCTTCTTAGGTACTCTAAAGGATAACATCCAGCATGAAGTTCATGTTTTGGAACCTGATTCATTGGAGAAGGCATTCAGGTTGGCAAGAAAAGTTTAATGTAAAATTATGGCGACAAGGAAGCCTACCACTCAATTCTATAAAGAAGGAAGTGTTTCTACGCCTATATTTCCACAACCTACAAGGTTGACACCACAACAATTGGAAGAAAAAAGAGAAAAAGGGCTTTGCTACAATTGTGATAGCAAATACACTAAAGGTCATAAGTGTGCTGAAAAGAAATTATTTTACATAGATTGTGAAGAAGAAGAAGAAAATAAAAAAGAAGAGGATATACACTAGGAACCAGCCATAGAAGAGGAAGAAATGAATCCGACCATATCATGTAATGCACTGGCCGGAATTACCACTCCTCAAACTCTCAAGATAGTAGCACAGATCAAGAAGAAAAGGGTAATAGTGTTGATTGATTCAGGTAGCACCCATAATTTTATTCATTGTAAGGTAGCCAAGGAATTAAATTGTTTCCTATACCCAGCACGAGAATGTCAAGTGATGGTTGCAAATGGAGGAACTATAAATTGCTCTGGAAAATGCCATAATATCAAGCTAACCATGGGGGAATATGTATTGACTAGTCCAATGCTTGCCATTCCTATGGGAGGTGCTGATGTTGTACTAGGAGTACAATGGTTACAATCTTTGGGGACGGTAGCTTTTAATTTTCACGAACTTTTCTTGAAATTTTTTCAGAAGGAAAGGAAGTCGAATTACGGGGTATTGCGGGGAAGCCAGGAAGGATAATAAGCTCTAATGTCATGACAAAGCTTCTAAAGAAAGAACAGCGAGGCGTAATTGCACAATTATGCTCACTAGAAGTTCCAACATCAAAATCATCTATTTCTGCGGATCTCCAACAAGTCTTGGACAATCATTCCAAGGTGTTTGAAACTCCCAAAGGACTCCCACCTATTCGTGATCATGATCATGCTATTCATTTGATTCCAGGAAGTGTTCCTCCAAACGTCAGGCCTTATAGATATCCTTACTTCCAAAAGAGCGAAATTGAACGTATGATTGCAGAAATGTCCATAAGGGAAATGAACTATTTCATTGCTTTTAGAAACATCTTATTTGAGATTGTATGTCATTTTTTCTTTAAGAGTTTTTATTGGTTGTAAACTACTTTCCAAGTGCTAAACAAATGTTACTTTCATGTGTATCTTTATTAGAGTATGCTAACATTATTGTTTTAAAATTTCATGCCGTTTATCTTGTTTGCGGTGGTTTTTTTTGCACATTATTTGTAAATTATTCCATTAAGCTATTTTAACTCATGATCATCACAAGCTATGTTTTATTTCTTACGTGTTGCTAATTTTCAACCAAAGTATATCATAAAGAAAACAAGATGGTAGTTGGCATAATATACCGGATGGGACTCGTATTCCAAATAGTGTAGGGTCTAGTTGGGACTTTACACCAGGGAGATCACCTTATCTTTGGCAGAAAATCTAGGCCCATCACATACCTATAGCTTCATAAATTACAAATTAGAAAAACTTCTTAATTTCTATGTATATCCAGCACCAAAATTTTAAGTGATGATTACAAATGGAGGTACCATAAATTTTTCAGGGAAGTTCCATAATATTAAGTTGAATATGGGGGAGTATTTATTGGTTAATTCCATTATTTCATTCCAAATGGGTGGTGTTGATTTTGTATTAGGATTCCAATGGTTACAATCATTGGGTACAATGGCCCTTAATTTTCAAGATGTTTTCAAAATATTTTTCTTAGAGGGAAAAGAAATTGATTTTAGAGGTATCCAAGGGAAACCCAATAAATTGATAAGCTTTAATAGCAATACAAAATTTCTAAAAAGGGACATCAAGGTGTATTTCTACAATTGTGTTCATTATATGTTCAAACATCTATATCCTCTGCTCTTGTAATTTTGATATGTCATGTTGCCATTCTTCATCTTCATGAGTCATAGACTGCGATTGAAATAGACTCCCATTTTCTAAACTAAATTGTATTAATATAAATATGAGCTCTGAGAATGAGCCTTGGGTTCCAATTTTCTACAAGAGAGAAACTCTTTGTAGTATTAAGGGGGGTTTTTCTTGTAGAATTAGACAGATACTCAAATTGGAAAGTAGTTTACAACCAATAAAAACTCTTAAAGAAAAAATGACATACAATCTCAAATAGCAATTTGAAATTATTACAAAAGAAATGTGCCAGAACATTTGCCATATGCACTTAAATTGTTACAAGACTTTCTGTTTCAGAAGTCATATCTCGATATCCATCACACCAAATTAGGACATTTTCCATATGCACTTAAATTAATGTTACAGACTTTGTGTTTCAGAAGTCATATATTGAGATCCATGGCACCAAATTAGGCCAAGGACGGTTCGTTGAAAAGATAATTCATAGGAGAACAATATGGAAGCAATTAGTTGAACAAATTTAGACGCAAAATTCTCCTAAATTTTAGCATAAATGAGGGTTGTGAACTTGAAAAAAGTATAGTTTTTGGAGAAATTTCATTGCCATGATATATTTTTGTTTAGATTTCATTTCAGATTAATTATTTTCCACGAATATCACGGCACAAAGCAATGAGAAAGCTCATATTTCATTTTTATTAATTAATTAAATTGGAATTTTGTCATAATTTTTTTTCAATAGTTTTAAAATATAGGCTTTACTTGCAAAGTTTGGTATGCTTTTAATCATCATTTTGTTAAGATTTTGTAGATTTGTTTTGAATGATATCATGACCTTGAGCCTTAGACCTATGGGATTAGAGAAATATAGAAATAAAGGGAATTTTCCAGCTCTCAAATTAGATCCCATAATCTTCATTCAACTGCCATTGAAATAGACTCCCATTTTCTAAACTAAATTGTATTAATATAAATATGAGCTCTGAGAATGAGCCTTGGGTTCCAATTTTCTACAAGAGAGAAACTCTTTGTAGTATTAAGGGGGGTTTTTCTTGTAGAATTAGACAGATACTCATATCTAAGTTTTGGGTATTGCTTTCTAGCCATTTAATCTCTATATCAGAAGATATAGAGATTGTCTATTATTTCAGATCTATCTTTTGATCTCTCGATATCCATTTGGTGTGATGGATATCGAGATATGACTTCTGAAACAGAAAGTCTTGTAACCATTTAAGTGCATATGGCAAATGTTCTGGCACATTTCTTTTGTAATAATTTCAAATTAAAAATAATAAGTATTACAGGGATAGACTCAAACATTTTAAATGTTTATAATGTTAATGGGTTCATGTGAGCGCCCATGGTGGATACCAACGTGGAGGAGTTAATTGAGGAAGGAGTTTGTGCAGAAGGAACCCGCGATAATGTTTAAAATTAAAATCCATAGCTAGCTAGTGTGAAGGAGAGGACCTGCATGGGTGGAGAGGTAAGGAGCCCACTCCAAAAATAAATAAATTAATTAAAACTATACCAAGTTTTCCTCATAATACATTATTTTGGCAAAAGCAAAAGAGCATCGTCAAGAAACCGTTGAGATTTATGTGTCCTGAGACGACAAACAAATAACATGAATTGTTGTAAAAGGTCTCCATCTATATGTGTCCTGAGACGACAAACAAATAACATGAATTGTTGTAAAAGGTCTCCATCTCGAGGATTTAGAACATGGATCACTTGTGAATTCTCCGAGACTTAGCGTCGAGAGAATAGAAAACAAGGGCCTCATGGATTTTAAATGTAATATAACATGGTGGGTTTTAACTGAATTAAGGATCCTTCCCCATTTTAATATTCATAGAATTATATTACATTATAAATTTTTTTTTATGGCATTAGGTTATAAATAAGATTTATGTTTTATGTTTTTTTATATATATAGTTTATAAATTAATTAAATAATAAAATTAATTAATAAATAATTACAAAATATTTATTACATTTTTAATTACATATTTTTTAAAATATTTTATTTATACAATTTTATAAAACATATTATAAACTACAGATATACATGTTACTATCTTGACGTGGAGATGAGGTCTTGGAGATAAACCAAGTTACCCAAGCAATGAAAATGACTCAAACTTTAATCAATCATAACTTTCAAACCAAGAGTCAGAATCAAGTGAAATTTATGTCCTTGGTAAGATGTCAGAGAAGTAGAGAAAATGGAACAATAAAAAATGAGAATGAAAGAAATCCAAAATTACTCAAAACAAATAAATCTAAAACATTCCAAAAGCGACATTAGCAAAATTCATATGGAGGGCCACAACATTTTGAAAAAAATGAAGGGCAATTGTTGAGGCCTCAATAATTGGTGATATTGGAGATGTTATGTAACAAAATCACAAAATAGAAGAAAATATAGATCAAATACTTAAAAATTATCCTCTTCGAAGGGAAAACCTCCTTTACATTACATAAATGAACAATTCTTGGATGATTCAAATGAATAAACCTCCTTTCTATATATAGGAGTCTAAGGGGTCACAATATAATCAAAGCTGACATAACAATAATAATGTAAGGACACAACAATAATAATAGTGGGCTTCTATGGGGCACAATAATAACAATATGGGGACTATATGGGCACAAAAATAATAGTAAGGGGAGTACACTTACAATAACAATAAGGGGCTACACTGGTATTATAGAGACCTAACATGCCTCTCTCCTTAAAAAGAGTGTTTTCCTCAACACTTGAGTAGTTCCGTATGCTTTTGTATAAAATTCTCATCCTCCCATGTCGAATCTTCAGCGGGTAAGTTCTTCCACTTGATGAGATTCTCTGAAATTGATCGATTTTGTAGCCGTTGAGTTCTTGTTTCCGTGACTTATTTAGGTTCCAATATGATTTTCCCTTCCTCGTCAAGTACTGGAAATATTGTTTGAACTGGAATATTGTCACCTATAGCCTTCTTTAAGCATGAAACATCAAAATTTGGGTGCACTCATGAAGATGCATGAAGCTCGAATTTGTATGCCATAGTATCAATCCTTTTCAACACCTAGTAAGGACCATAGTACTTTGGTGATCATTTATTATCCTTCTTAGCTTGCTTTAGGAACATTTGTTTGTATGGTTGTAGCCGTAAAAATACCAAGTCGCCTACATCAAAACTTCTTTTGTTGTGATGTTGATATGCATGTTGTTTCATTTGATTCTTTGCCAAAGTGAGGTTATCCTTTAAGAGTTGGAGAACGTGTTTTTGATGCTCCATGTGATCTTGCACTGCTTGAACCTTAGAATTTTATCTTAAATATGATGTGATGGATGGTGGATGATATCCATAAAGTGCCATAAATGGGGTCATTTTTGTTGAAGTATGGAAGGAAGTGTTATACCACCATTCATCCAAAGGTAACCACTTGACCCATTGTATTTGTTTATCAGATACAAAGCAACAAAGATATCCTTCCAAACATTTGTTCACTATATCTATTTTCCCATTATAGTTTTATCATTGCAAGCTAAAGTGGTTTCCCCTATACCCTATTTCCCTTTCCCATACTCTAAAAATAACCCCCTTATCCCTTCATTACCCTATCCCTTATCCCTAAGTCCCATTTCCTAAAACCCTAATCCTAGGGTCCATTTTCCTAGGCAACCATATCATATCCCTGTAATTAAATTCTCTACCCTGTCTCCCTAAGTTTTTCTATCCCCCACCACTTCCCTATGCTCCCTAACTATCTTCCGCAATTCCCTAAATTTTCATACACTAATCCCAACTCCCTAAACCTATTATCCTACCCCTTTCCATTCCCCTTCCATAGGGTTTCAAAACAAAAAATTACTATGGAGGAGGAAAGACACATTATAGAAGAGGAGATGAACATAGAAGAGGAGAGGAGGCAACACAAAGGAGGCATGAGTTTGTGGCTTGAACCATCCAACACCAGAGAACTGTTGGCCTCACCCATGATAGTCAATTTCTTCAAACATGTGGGTTATTTTGACTTCTGTGAAATGGTCCAAAGAGTTCAACATCACCTTACTTTGACCAGATTTTTTATCTCAAACCTCAAGGACAATCAAGTGACCATTGCAAGAGTAACCTTCACCATCTCCACAGATACCATTGTTGCAGCCACAGGGATACCTAATGTGGGTGAGAAGTGGTTTAAGGCCAAAGATATAGATACTCAGCATTATGAACCATTTCTCAAGCCAAGGTACAAAAATGATAAGAAGAAATTATTTCCTTTCAGCGACCTACTTGACAGGTTTTCTCCCATGATGAAGATCATCATGAAGTATTTCACCTGTGAGGGTAGATCTCCAGACTATATTCCTATCACATAAAACTGCTCATGCAATTCACAAGGGTGAAATTTCTCAACATCCCTCACTATTTGTACGGGAGTATTGATAAAATGTCATACATAATGCAGAACAAAGAGTATGAACATCCACTTTCATCACTCTCTAATCAAGATAATTTTCCTTCATCATCTCAATCAATTAAACATTACATGGAAAACATTAATTGAGAATGATGTCTACAATACTCCACCACCTCAGCCTGCTAGACAAATTCCACCACCAGCTTCAGTATCTCAAAAACAAACAGGGTCATCTAGCAAGGATACAATCAAAGAGGTCAAAACCTATAAGAGGGGACCTAGGCAAGTGTTTGCTCGATAAATTATGGAAGGGGCCTTGCCTTCTTCATCAGAAAATTAGGTACACCAGGATGAGTAGAAAAAAGAGACAGTTGTCCATGAAGAGGGATACCTTCATAAGGAAGAAAGAGAATTTGAGTTGATGGATTTGGATGATCAAGATGATCAGGAGGCCTCAAAGTTGATCATCAAAGAGAAGGATGCCATGATCAGAGAATTGCAGGACAACATGGCAAGAGCTCAATTTGTCATATCATTCCTTGAACATGACAACAAGTAGTTGAAAGACAAACATGTACTCATGGATCTAGAGTTGTTCAAAGAAAAAAGACAAGACACCAAGGGTAAGGGAATGTTGTCACTTGATGATTCTAACCACGATGACAGTCAAAACAGTAGGACAAGACAAAAAAAATAGGTCTTAAGAGAGCTTTACAACGGAAAAAACATGAGGCAGAGCAACTTAGTTTTGAAGAAAGGATTGCCAAGAAGGCTGAAGATGATAGAGAAGTATGGCTAGATAGGTTAAACCTCCACCTTGAAAAGCTCCTCCACAAGGCAAACAAAGATAACAAGATGCTCAGAAACATGTCCAATAGGTAAATCACTAGAAACAAGATTTGCAACATCAAACTCAAGAAGTTGGAGGAAAAACACAAGAAAACCCTAATCAAGCAAAAGCAGGAAGATAAAATTGAGATCTTGTAGTATCCCGAAATCGGGACTGCTATCAAGGCATGCCTGAAAAACACATTTTCAGGAATAGCTGCTACAGCATATGAAATTAGCCCTTGGATCCCTTAGATCTCATAATCTAAGACCCAAATCCAAGGGGAGATCAGAAAAAATTCAAACTAGGTGGGTTAAACAGATCCCCCACACCCAGTATGGCTTGGAAACTGCCCAAGGAAGGGATTGTAGCAATACAAAAGAACACTGCTAAGAAAATAACGCAGTTTTAGATAGCAGTAGCAAGAGACGAATATGAAAGCTCAAAAATAGCATATACAATGGTAAATCAGATTTACAATGTGGCCCAATCAATGTAGAAGAGAAAGATGGAGACTTTCATGAAGAAAAACCCTCTAAAAGAGGTGCTACAAAAATATATTTCACTGCAAAGCTTTGATAGTGTTATTTCTAAGGGTAAACAACACATGTAAGTTACAAATAAGATCTAGGACAGGTCTGTGTACAAAATATTATATCTATATCAGATCTGTACACTAGATTGTCTCTATTTTACATACCCCTTGGGGTTTTCAGCAATACATGAAGCACAAAGAGCGGAATTGAGATCTTCTGCAGAATGATTCAAAAATTCTGAAGTAGTTACATCAATGAATAGATCAGATCTGAAACATACATGGATTAGATAGCTAATCCATGGATCACCACAGTGTAAGGAAGGCTCCTTTACACCAGAGATCTCTCCTCCAAATAGTTGCCAAACACCCTGCAACTTCTCACTTGAAAATAATGCATTCCAGGGAGATAAACTGCGATGTAGGCTTGATGTAGAGTTTGGCCTGATGCCAAGGTATGGATCTTAAGCTCCAATCAACTAATACACTCTTGCCAATGGAATAGAATGCTTTCCAACTGAAAAAAGGCACTAGAATTGCTTAGAACTGAACATATCTAGCCTCCACTTGCTGCAGCTTACAAAGACAACCAAACCCTAAACATGATCTATGTTGTAGTTGGAAGAAGAGCTTGGCCAAATTCTTGATAGTGGTCAAGAAATGCAAGACTCCTCCAAGGGCTAATCAATGGAAGAGGTGGGATTCCTGATCAGGAACACCCTAGTGCTAAACAACACTATTCTTAGCTAAACAACTAGAGAATGAGAAGTGTCTAAATAGACAAGTCCTTTCAATACAATATGTTCAACAACCTTCTCATGATATCCACCTCCTCCTTAAATAAGATCGAATCCTTTCCAAACCCTAAACCATCTCAATGATTTAGCTGCATTCACATGGTTAGCCTCCAACTAAAACTATGTTGTGCATCTAGGTGGTTCAATGTATCTAGACAACATTGTTGATTTGGTCTAGTTGACCCAGTCAAATGACTTAATCCCCTTTCACACATAAGGGGTTTTACTAAGGCAGCCCAGATTTAGCCTTGTTCACATGGCCATTGATTTATTTTGTTGTTTTAGGAGTCTAATTTTATCCTCCTTTACAATTTATTCTTGCAACAAGAAAATGAAAACAAAATAGTATATTCCTATTATCTTGGGCTAATTAGGAATATTACAGTCCTCCCCTCCAAAATGTTGCTTGTCCTCAAGAAACAGATAAGGTGAGTGTTGCAACTCATCAACTCCTCCATTGGTTTCATAAACAAAGGATAAGCTTCTCTCATAAGCTAAGTGATCACCAAACCATCCATCCATGACTTGTTCCAACAATGTTCTCATGAGATGCAAATTTCTGATCCCATAAGGAAACAATAAATCACATGAAACAACCATGGTTTGCCCAATGCCCTCCCTGAGATATAAGACAGAAAGTACAGGGAGTGTAGTCATCCCATAGGGCACATGCATGCCTTCCCTCCTTACTCCATACATCCCCATGAAAAGTACAAGCCCATCATCAATATAGGGGATCAAAACAATGTACAAACAAACATAAATGGGTGCACATGGAGGTGGATCATAGTCCCACATGTGGAACCAGCGCAAAGCATCCCCTGCCTGTATCAAACCAAGATGTGGTAAGTGGTTTTCCCACCACTTAATTGCTGCCCATACCATCTCACCATAGCTGAAAGTGTGAGATATATTTCGTGCCTTTGGGAAGCACCCATCATGATCAAAAAATCTCGCTTCTTCTCCCAAGGGACTAGCCCAATTCAAAAAAATTTGGGACCCAATATTGGCCATGAGGCTTACAGAATATATTACTCCTCCTTGGAGTCATGGACTAAAAAAACATGGTGTAAGAATGCATGAAATCAAAATATAAAACACATGTACTAAGAACATTCTCTTCACCAACAATCCTCCTCATATCAATGGAGTGGTGCACAGATCTACTCTCTTCTTCAAGGGAAGGAAGAGAGGGTTGATTTAACTCTTCCTTAGAGTTATGTTGCTGCTCCAACTCCACAAGGTCCATGCATCTCTGACAATGCTGATATAGTTCTCTTTCAAAGCCCTCCCAATAATAGCTCCTCAAAATGATATTGTTGAGCTTCATAGAATAGGTGTGGCTGAAATTGAACTCTTCATAAGCCCTCTGTAATAAATTCTCCTTTAGCTTGGAAGCTCTAGACAAGAAGATCCTACCATGAGTATAGATGACTCCATCAAGGATTGAATAGCTCTCTTCATGCAACCAGTCATCAAGAATCATGCAAGTATGAAGATCCTTGGAATATTCCACCAGCAGTTTGGATTTCCAATAGGGATCTAATGTGCCCAACAATGAAAGTGCTGATAGAGTGTTATCTGAAGTATATGCCATTTTTTTGTTCTTCTCCTTGAAATCTCCTATGTCAAAGGTGTATGTTGGAAAGCCAAGCTTCCCATTTTTCTCCTCCTTGACATCTCCCATGCCAAAGGTACAAGGTGGAAGGTTGCCAGTCCTTCCTTGTTGCCCTCCTTGCTCAGGCACATGCTCAAAAGAAGATGGAAGTCCTTGGAAGTTAGTCTCCCATGGGAGGCTATCATTTATCCAAAACCTCCTTGGTTTTGCCAAAGTATGCATGTGTGACCACCATCTCTCATCATGTATAGAAGAGGATCTTCCAAGAAAGTTTGTCTTCTGATTCAATGATTACCTTCCTTGCTTCAGGATGGTGTCAACCTCCATTCTTGCAGCATCTTTTCTCAGCGCAGTATGAGATGAGAGAATGGATAGTGATGTCAAGGGAAAAATTATATCCCTCTCCTTGTAGTTTCCCCATACTCTCAGCACTGAAGCATGGTCTTCTAATGCTCCCTTCCTTCTTGGATCTATGGAAGGAGCATCTGTAATAACCCAAATTGGGAACCGCTAGCAAGGCATGACTGGAAAACACATTTTCCAGTAATGGCTACTACAGTAATGAAAACCAGCACTTGGATCCCTTATATCTGAGTATATAAGTCCTAAATCCAAGAGGGCATCAAAAATAAATCCTCCTAGGTTGGTTAAACATATCTCCCACACCTATTTGCCTTTAGAAATGCCTCAAAGAGAGACTGCAGCAACAACAAATAATTCTTCCTAGGAAATAATGCATCTTCTGCACAACAGTGATAAGAGGCTCATAAAATATGTTTCAATAGTATTCACAACAAAAAATAAGTTTTACAAGTAAATCCATCAAGTACATAGCTGAAAATACAAGGCAAAGACAGAAGGAATCTCCTCAAAAGAGGGCTACAATCATATGTTTTACAGGAAGATGCCTTGACAGCGTTATTCTTATTAAGTTGCACTATTGTATGTTACATGTCAGATCTAGAGAAGATCGGTGCATAAAATGTCAAATCCATATCATATACATGCATTAGAAGAGCTCCTCTTTTATATCCCCTTGGAATTTCGGGGTTTACACCAAGCATGAATAATAGATCTGAGATCTAAGAAAGCAGATATGCAAAAATATTCAGAAATGTTGAAGCATTCATATTATGCAGATCAGATCTAAAAATAACAATGTATAGATCTCCTCCCACAGATCTTCAAGGTGAAGAGTGGATCCTCAACACTCCAAACCCAGCTCTCCAATTGATGCACCCAAACTCCCTGCAACACCTCCTATAGGAATAACGCAGATCTGGAGTAGAAACTGCGTTGTAGGGGTTAGACAGCTAATGTGCCCATGCCAAGATCATAAACTGAGGCTCATAAACTCCAATACACTTCCTTCAATAGAGTAGAGGCCTCCTCCACTGACAAAGAGCATTGAAATGACTTAGATCTGAAGAGATCCGATCTCCATGAAAATAACGTAGTCCCTCAAGGGAGACTATGTTGCAGCTTGGTTAGCTAAGTTGGCCTTATGCCAAGATGCAAAACTGAAGCTCAACAATGGATGCACTCTTCCAGGAGGTTAAAAGACACACTCATTGAGAAGAGGATCCAATACAAGCTAGATCTTTGCAGATCTAGAGTTCCACTTACTGCAGCTCACATAGACAACCAAATCCTAAGCAGAACTGCGTTGTAGATGCAATATGAGGCTTGGCCAAATGCCAGATAGTGGACTAGACAAACAAGGCTCCTCCAAGAGCTGCTCAAGGAAGGAGGTGGGAGTTCCTAAACAGGAAACCCCAACAGAGGTGTGTCTCAACAGACAAAACCTTTAGAAAATAATAACATCAACAACCTTCTCTTGTTGTCCCCCTCCTTATTTTATAGGATGAAAGCCCTCTCAAACCATAAACCACCTCAATGAGTTAACCCCTTTCACATGTGGAGCCTCCATCTAGAACTACATTGTGTATCCATGAGGTTCATTGCACCTAGACTGCGTTGTTGATTTGGTCAAGGTTGACCCAGTCTTGTGCTTCAAGCCCCTTTCACACCTGCAAGAGATTATTTACATGGCCCAAATATGTCTCTATTTACATAGGCATTGATTTATTCATGTTTTTTAGGAGTTTTACATGTCCTCCTTCATATTTTATTCATAAACATGAAATGTGAGATAAAATAAGGAAAAATAAGATATTCCCATTAGTTTGGGCTAAATGGGAATATTACAGTCCTCCCCTCCAAAATGTTGCTTTTTCTCAAGCAACTAATAAGGTGAGTGCTGCAAGACTTCTCCTCCATTGGTGACATTATCAAAGATCAAGCTCCCATCATAAGCTAGATGCTCACTAATCCAAACCCCCATGAATTGTTCTCCCAAAGTCAATATGAGATGTGCAAAATCCATCCCACAAGAAAGAAAGATCTTATGTGAAACATTCATGGTTTGCCAAATGTCCCCTATGAAATATATAACACATGACACATGGAGAACTTTAAGCTCATCAGGCACATGCATACCTCCCATCCTCCCTCCATAGATTCTCACAAAAAGTACAAGCA
Organism: Pinus albicaulis; assembly: GCA_034641835.2. NCBI lineage: Eukaryota > Viridiplantae > Streptophyta > Pinopsida > Pinales > Pinaceae > Pinus > Pinus albicaulis. Next base: position 28,746,303 of record CM076578.1, on the reverse strand, counting down.
TTTCACCAATGTATGGATGCAAAATAATGTATAAACAAACAGAAAGGTGCACATATGGAGGTGGTTCATAGTCCCACATGTGGAACTAGCGTAATGCACCTCCTGGCTGCATTAAACCAAGGTGTGTAAGTGGTCTTCCCACCACTTACTTGCAGCCCATGCCATCTCACTGTAACTGAATGTGTGAGATATGTTTGGTGCCTTAGGAAAGCACCCATCATGAAACAAGATCTCCCTTTGTCCACCAAGGGAGTGGCCAAGTACAACAAGTGTTGTGGCCCAAAATTTGCCATGAGATTGACAAGATAAAACTCTCCTCCTCGGATTCATGGCCTACATAAACAAGGTGGAAGAATGTATATAATCAGAAAAATAAACTTGTTTCACCAGAGCATATTTTTCACCAATAATCCTCCCCATCAATTTGGAGTGGTGCATAGATCTATCTCCTCCCTCAAGAGGGGAAAGAGAAGGCTGAATTAACTCTCCAACATAGCTATGTTTCTGCCCCATCTCCACAAGGTCCATGCATCTGTGATAATGCTGATATAGTCCCCTTTCAAAGCCCTCCCAGCAATAGCTCCTCAATATGATATTGTTGAGCTCCATAGAATAAGTGTGGCTCAGATGGAATTGTTTATAAGCCCTTTGTAGAAGCTTCCCCTTGAGCTTGGAGGCTCTAGACAATAAGGTTCTACCATGATTGTAGATGACCCCCTCAAGGATTGAATAGCTCCCATCATGCAACCAGTCATCCAGAATCATGCAAGTATGAAGATCCTTGGAATATCCTACCAGCAATTGGGATTTCCAATAGGGATCTAATATGTCCAACGATGACAGCGCTGATAATGTGCCAAGTGAAGTGGCTGCCATGTTGCTGCTCTTCTCCTTGACATCCTCCATGTCCAAGGTGTATGTTGGAAGGCCATACCTCCCACTCTTCTCTTTTTTATCATCTCCCATGCCAAAGGTATGAGATGGAAGGTTGCTATTCCTTCCTTGCTGCCCTCCTTGCTCATGCACATGCTTCAGAGAAGAAGGAGGCTCTTGGGAGTTAGTCTTCCATGGAATGCTATCATCTATCCAAGGCCTCTCTGTTTTGGCCAACGCATGCATGTGAGACCACCATCTCTCTTCCAGCAGGGAAGAGTGCTCTTCAAACAAGTTTGTCTTCTGATTCAAATCTTGCCTTCCATGCTCCATGACGGTGTCATTTGTCTCTCCTTGCAGCATATCTCCTCAATGAAATTTGAGAGGTGAGGATAGATAGTGAAGTCAAAGGGAAAATGCTCTCCCTCTCTTTGTACCTCCGCCATACTCTCAGCACTGTAGCATGGTCTCCTAATGCTCTCTTCCTTCTGGGATCTATGGAAGGAGCATCAATGCATGAAACATCTCCCATAAAATCTGAATCAGGTGGTCTTCTAGGGGGTACACCACAAGATAAATATGTCTCATGGCTCATTCCCATGTGAAATACCGATGGGAATATAATATGACTACTTCCATTGCGCAAATCCATCTCTAATTGTTGTGTTGAAGTACCATGATAAGGAGAGGTTGGAGAAACTCCCCTATCTTCTTCTTCATTGCCCACCTTCTGCAAGATTTCACATTCTAGGGTGCTTCTTTGTTTTGTCTCCTTTTCTATCATCATAGACACATGCTGCTCATCTTTTCCATGAATAAGATCCTGGGGACCTCCTTGCAGAGATACAAGGGCCCTCCATTAGGGGAATTTTGAGGTCTAAAATGGGCCTCCTAAGGAAAATGTACAATCAAAATTCATTATGATAACCAATCACATTTTAGGGGATGACATCATCCCTAATGGTTGAGGTGGCATTTCTTGAGTTAAAGGTACTTACTTGTCACATTCTCAATGGTGGATAAAAACTCATGGTTAACCATGGTAGTGCTCTAAGTACTTTTAAAGTCAAAGTAAAGTACTCATAATAAATGTTATTTCACACTTTTTGAATAAAAATATATTATTGTCATTTCATATTTCTTGAAAGAAACAATGCATATCCCTATACTTTCATTATATTATATTATATTATATTTATCTAGTATATTAATTACATGCTATTATACAATTTAAATAATATAAATTTTAATTAATAACATATAATATAATTAAGAATTTATAAATTTATATTTATATTTTATTTTAAGTTATTTAAGTACAAAGGACAAATGCATTAGTTGTTCAATGATAATGACTTTTTCTTGAAAAGCTCATTCATATTTATAGTCACATCAATACAATTTTTTTTATTAATTTTATTTTGGTACAACTTTTGAATTGAATTAACTATGGTTACATGGATTGTGGTGCAAAAAGTGAATTGAAAATTCATAAATATTATTTTATTGCTTTGGCTATTATTTTATTAATTCCTTAGGAGGCCCGTTTTACACCTCAAAATTCCCCTAATGATAGTGGAAGCAATAGCTTCAACTCCATCTTTCAACAAAGTTAGATTCCCTCCTATTGTCACAGCGCTGGAGGAACCTTTCAGTTCTACTTCTTCCTCCTCAACAATGGAGTATGCCCTATCAATAAGAGATCCATTTTCTTGATCTCTCATTGAGGAAAGGACATTCATGTATTCTTCTTGAGAAGAATGATCTTGCTGAAGTAAGGCCTTTGCCCCTAGAAAATCATGTAGCAGACCTTTACCCCTCCCAACAATGTTCTAAAATGGAGTTATCTTCATGGATCTTCTCCCTTCTTTGAGCTGACAAAACTCAGGGAAGCCTAAATGCTCCTTGAATCTTTTAGACCGAGATTCGTATTCTCGAAGGTAGTCACCAAGGGTCTCCTCCTCTAATGTCTCTCCCTCTTCTTCTCCTCTTGCAAAGAATGCAGACATGCTACAACGTTGTCGATCAGATTGTGTGGATGCATGCTCACAGACATCAGATGAAGTAGTGGGGCTACCCTCTTGTGCAAACCTCATCAAGAGATCTGCTGATCTTCCATTCCTCACTCCCCTGATTTCTCCCTCCAGCTCATGCAAAGCTTGAGAATTTTTTTTAGAGAACTCTACTCCTTTTATTTCTCCATACAAAGGGGTTTCAATGGTGTAACCATTTTTCTTCTGTCTTCTCCCATGATACCTCTGCTATCTATCATTGAGAGGTTCTCCTCCCTCTAAAGACATATTGGCTTCAAGAATGTACAGGTTGTGCTAAATATCTTGCTCTGATTGGATCTTAAATCCACAGGCTGATCCAAGATGGCAGCTCTGATACCACTGTACTATCCCAAATTGGGAAATGCTAGCAAGGCATGATTGGAAAACTTATTTTCCAGTAATGGATGCTACAGTAATGAAAAATAGCACTTGGATCCCTTATATCTGAGTATCTAAGTCCTAAATCCAAGAGGGCATTAAAAATAAATCCTCCTAGGTGGGTTAAACAGATCTCCCACACCTAGTTGTCTTCAGAAATGCCTCAAAGAGAGACTGCAGCAACAACAAAGAATTATGCTTAGGAAATAACGCAGTTTCTGCAGAGCAGTGATAGGAGGCTCATAAAAGATGTTTCAATAGTATTCACAACAGCAAATAAGTTTTACAATTCAATCCATCAAGTACATAGCTGAAAATACAAGGCAAAGACAGAAGGAATCTCCTCAAAAGAGGGCTACAACCATATGTTTTACAGGAAGATGCCTTGACAACGTTATTCTTATTAAGCTACACTGTTGTATGTTACATGTCATATCTAGAGCAAATTGATGCATAAAATTTCAAATCTATATTAGATCCATGCACTAGAAGAGCTCATCTTTCAGATCCCCTTGGAATTTCACGGTTTACACCAAGCATGAACAGTAGATCTGAGATCTAAGAAAGAAGATCTGTAGAAATATTCAGAAATGCTGAAGCATTCATATTATGTAGATCATATTTGAAAATTACAATGTATAGATCTCCTCCCACAGATCTTTAAGGTGAAGAGTGGATCCTCAACACTCCAAACCCAGCTCTCTAATTGATGCACCCAAACTCCCTGCAACACCTCCTACAGGAATAACGTAGATCTGGAGTAGAAATTGCGCTATAGGGGTTAGAAAGCTAATGGCCCCATGCCAAGATCAGAAACTGAGGCTCATACACTCCAATACACTTCCTCCAATAGAGTAGAGGCCTCCTCCACTAACAAAGAGCACTGAAATGACTTAGATCTGAAGAGATCTAATCTCCATGAAAATAACGCAGTCCCTCAAGGGATATTGTGTTGCAGCTTGATTAACTGAGTTGGCTTGATGCCAAGATGAAAAATTGAATCTCAACAATGGATGCACTCTTCTAGGAGGTTAAAATACACACTCACAGAAAAGAGGCTCCAATACAAGCTAGATCTTTGCAGATCTAGATTTCCACTTACTGCAGCTCACATAGACAACCCAATCCTAAGAAGAATTGTGTTGTAGATGCAATATGAGGCTTGGCCAAATTCTGGATAGTTGACTAGACAAACAAGGCTCCTCCAAGAGCTGCTCAAGGAAGGAGGTTGGAGTTCCTAAACAGGAAACCCCAACAGAGATGTGTCTCAACAGACAAAACCTTTAGAAAATAATAACATCAACAACCTTCTCTTGTTGTCCCCCTCCTTCTTTTATAGGATGAAAGCCCTCTCAAACCCTAAACCACCTCAATGAGTTAACCCCTTTCACATGTGGAGCCTCCATCTAGAACTATGATGTGTATCCATGAGGTTCATTGCACCTAGACCGCGCTGTTGATTTGGTCAAGGTTGACCCAGTCTTATGCTTCAAACCCCTTTCACACCTGCAAGAGATTATTTACATGGCCCAGATATGTCTTTGTTTACATAGGCATTGATTTATTCATGGTTTTTAGGAGTTTTACATGTCCTCCTTCATATTTTATTCATAAACATGAAATTCAAGATAAAATAAGGAAAAATAAGATATTCCCATTAGCTTGGGCTAAATTGGAATATTACAACATCAATGCATGAAACATATTTCATCATATCTGAATCAGGTGGTCTCCTAGGTGGTATACCACAAGATAATGATGTCTCATGGCTCATTCCCATGTGAAAAACAGATGGGAACTTATCATGACTGCTTCCACTGTGCAAATCCATCTCTGATTATTGTGTGGAAGTATCATGATAAGGAGAAGTTGGAGCAACTCCACCTTCTTCTTCTTCATCACCCACCTTCTGCAAAATCTCACAGTCTAAGGTGCTCCCTTTAGATGTAGTTAACTCATGAAAACCCATCATCTCCTTGGTGTCAAGAGTCTTGATCACAAAGGACTGATCCATCATAGTGTGTGTTCCAAAAATTGGATGCAGTATTGGAACACATTTCTCCCATTGTTCTGTCTCTTTGTCTATCAACATAGACACATGCTACTCATCCTCTTCATGTATAGGATCCTTGGAGCCTTCTTTCAAAGATACAAGAGCCCTCTTAGTGGAAGCAATGGCTTAATCTCCATCTCTCAATAAAAATAGATATCCTCCTGTTGTCACGGCACTGGAGAAACCTTTCAGTTCTTCTTCTTTCTTCTCCCCATCAATGGAGTATGCCTCATCAATAAGAGATCCTTTTTAGATCTCTCCTTGAAAAAGGAACACTCATGTCGTCTTCTTGAGAAGAAGGTTCCTGCTGAAGTGGGGCCTTTGCCCTTGGCAATTCATGTAGCAGATCTTTAAATCCTTCAACAATGTTCTGAAATTGAGTTATATTCATGGATCTTCCCATATCATGCAAAGGTTATGATTTCTTGGGCTTAGTCTGTTCACCCATAGAAATTACAGATGGCATAGAATCAAATCTTTTCACTAACCTCCTAGTGAACTTTGCATAAGTAGATATGTTTACATTTTTCAATGAAGAAGACTCAAATAACCACCAGGCATATGCTTTACCTTGGAGGTGTAGCGCTGCTACTCTTATGGTTTCTTCTTCAGAAACTTGATGCAGCTGAAAATATGTGTCCAGCTTCCTTACCCAAGACTTGTATGAGCTCTCAGGTGACCCATCAAAAGTAGGTAGAAAAGTTCTACCCAAGGTGTGCTGCATGCACCCTCTTCTTCTCATATTTCTGTTGGATATTATTTCTTCTTTGAGTTGACAAAACTCTGGGAAGCTCAGATTATCTTTGAATATTTTAGACCGAGATTCATATTCTTGGAGATAGTCACCAAGAGTCTCCTCTTTTTGTGTCTCTCCTTCTTCTTCTCCTCTTACAAGGAATGTAGGCATGCTACAACGTTGTAGATCAGATTGTGTGGTTGAATGCTCACACACATCATATGAAGTAGTGGGGCTTCCTTCATGTGCAAACCTTTTCAAAATATCTACTTTTATTTCATTCCTCACTCCCCTGATTTCATTCTTTAGCTCATGCATAGTTTGGAACAGAGTTTTTGAAAACCCTTTCCCAATCAATATTCAAGATGAAGGGTTTGGACCCTTGTCTTCTGTGTCTTCAGTGTAACTACACTTCTTCATTATTATTATTTTTCCATGAAAATACATATTGGCTCTTCAGCAAGAAAAGAACGGGTTGTGCCAAGATAGATGCTCTGATACCACTATAGTATCCCAAAATCGAGACTACTAGCAAGGCAAGCCTGAAAAACACATTTTTCAGGAATGGCTGCTACAGCATATGAAATCACCCCTTGGATCCCTTATATCTGATAATCTAAGACACAAATCCAAGAGGATATCAGAAAAAAATCAAACTAGGTGGGTTAAACAGATCTCCCACACCCAGTATGGCTTGGAAACTACCCAAGGAAGGGACTGTAGCAATACAAAAGAACACTGCTCAGAAAATAACGAAGTTTTAGATAGAAATATCAAGAGACCAATATGAAATCTCAAAAATAGCTTATACAATGGTAAATCAGATTTACAATGTGGCCCAATCAATGTACAAGAGAAAGATTGAGACTTTCATGAAGAAAAACCCTCTAAAAGAGGTGTTGCAACAATATATTTCACTGCAAAGCTTTGAAAACGTTATTTCTAAGGGTAAACAACACCTGTAAGTTACAACTCAGATCTAAGATAGGTCTGTGTACAAAATATTATATCTATATTAGATTTGTACACTAGATTGTCTCTATTTTACATACCCCTTGGGGTTTTCAGCAATACATGAAGCATAAAGAGCAGATCTGAGATCTTCTGCAGCAGATATGCAGAATGATTCAAAAATTATGAAGTAGTTACATCAATGAATAGATCAATTCTGAAACATACATGGATTATATGGCTAATCCATGGATCACCATATTGTAAGGAAGGCTCCTTTACACCAGAGATCTCTCCTCCAAATAGTTGCCAAACACCCTGCAACTTCTCACTTGCAAATAATGCAGTCTAGGGAGATAAAATGCGTTGTAGGCTTGATTTAGAGTTTTTCCTGATGCCAAGGTATGGATCTGAAGCTCCAATCAGCTAATACACTCTTGCCAATGGGATAGAAGGCTTTCCCACTAAAAAGAGGCACTAGAATGGCTTAGATCTGAAAAGATCTAGCTTCCACTTGCTACAGCTTACAAAGATAGCCAAACCCTCAACAAGATCTACATTGTAGTTGGAAGAAGAGCTTGGCCAAATGACTGATAGTGGTCAATAAATGCAAGACTCCTCCAAGAGCTACTCAATGGAAGAGGTGCGATTCCCGATCAGGAACACCCTAGTGCTAAACAACACTATTCCTAGCTAAACAACTAGAGAATGAGAAGTGTTTAAACAGACAAAGCCTTTCAATAGAATATGTTCAACAAACTTCTCATGTTGTCCTCCTCCTCCTTAAATAATATGGAATCCTTTCCAAACCCTAAACCATCTCAATGATTTAGCTGCATTCACATGGTTAGCCTCCAACTAAAACTGTGCTATGCATCTAGGTGGTTCAATGTATCTAGACAACAGTGCTGATTTGGTCCAGTTGACCCAGTCAAATGAATTAATCCCCTTTCACACATAAGGGGTTTTACTAAGGTAGCCCAGATTTAGCCTTGTTCACATGGGCATTGATTTATTTTTCTATTTTAGGAGTCTAATTTTATCCTCCTTTACAATTTATTCTTGCAACAAGAAAATGAAAACAAAATAGTATATTCCTATTAGCTTGGGCTAATTAGGAATATTACAAATCCTTGCTAATGCCTCCTTGATTTCTTGAGGCAAATCATCCACACTCTATCCACCAATTTTGAAGGTTTTTGGGTGAGTTTTAGAAAATTTGGGCATTTTGACAAATTTTGACTAGTTTTCAACACAATCCACTTGTCAAAAGTGCAACGCCTAGGGCGTTTCACTTCTTTTGGGAGACTCCAAATGAAAAATGGCCACCACCATTGGATTCATAAGGCCTTATATATCAACGTTTGACTATTGGCACACCAAAATTGGACATTCTGGCAGGGAGAAATGGCCAAAAACACCTAAAACATCACTTTTCTGCCTCATTTTTTAGGTTGGCGATGCACTTTTGACCAGTCTTGGGAGATTTGACTTTTGAGGGCCTTAAATTCAGCATTTTCAGAAACCAAGGGAATTTTTGGAAACTATAAAGGATCATATTTCCAATGAGCTATCATGAGCTCAATTTGGACTTCTGGAAGGCCTCCAAAAGTAGCCTTGTAGTTGGCATTGCGCCTCTGCTTCAGGCGCTGCACTTTTCCTTCAAGCATTGCGCTTTTGCCAGATTCTTGGATATTTTCCAGTTTTTGAATTTTTATCAGTTGGTGATAAAATATTTGAGTTTTTACTGATGTAATTCATCCTTGTAAATGTAATTATGACCTAAATAGTTACTAGAGGGTAGATACATTAGGTAAAAGTGGATTTTTGGTTAAGATGAATCCGTTTCACCAAATTTAGGGATGCGTTTGTTGACCTCCCTAGTCTTTGGGTTTCTAGTTGAGCACTTTGTGGATCAGCTCCACAAGTCAGGTATTCAATCCCTGAGCTGGGGAGAATCAGTTTTGGTCCATATTTCTCATTTCTTTTCTCATAGCAAGGGTTGAATGTTGTTGGATTGATCTTGGAAAATTTTTTGTAATCAGACTTTTGGCTAATAATAACAGACAAAGTTGCACCTATATTGATGGAATTCATGTGGTAAATGATTTAGCATTGTTTCTTCTCTTGTTATGAAAATGTGTGAATATATTGTATCTCATATTCATTCCATTTCTAATTGTAAATGTTTCCTAAGCCAGAAAGAATAAATCATTAAGTTTATGCTCTGTTTTGGAGGGATATTTATAGTTTGTTTCAATTTCTTCTTAGTAGAAAAGAATTCATAGATTTTATGTTATTTTCTCAAAACCCTATCAGTCTAAACCATCTCATCATATACCCTCTTGTGTTGATTTGTTTTCCTACCTTGCTCCATCAAACCCCTGCAATTTTGATCCTTGTTTGCCCTGACCTAATTCCTTCCTTGACCTATTCACCATCCAGAACCTCAAAATTCAATCAATCAAACCCCTGTGCTACTCTACCTAGTCTAATATCTCATTGATCCAGTCATATTGGTTGATATCCATTGGAGAGAGCCCTCTCTTGCCTAGTAGGGATAGCTACTGTTGGTCACTTTAATTGTTTATTGATTTAAACAATTCAAGTGCTACATAAATTTTCAACCCAGGGAAGTCTGTTTATTTCAAAGGAAATCACACACTGTATATGCTCAACCTCAAAAGTAATGAAATGTTGTAGTAAGAATTACACTAATCACACCTTGCTTCACACAAACTGAAGTTCTACTTGAGTTATAGAAAAGACAATATTTCTATTGCAGACAATCACCAAAAGAATTATGGATTACATTAAAAAGACAACAATATAGGAAAGGAAACCAATCTGCAAAAGGAAAGACCAATTATGCTATAACAGAGAATAGGACCCTATTCCCCAAGTAGGAAGTTTCAACACCTATTTCTGATTACCAAGCTTTCACAAACTCATTCAATTAAAATAATCCACCATTACCTAGGAATGAATTGTATGAAAACAATGCAACAAGTAATGGAAACAGAGTTTCAGCAATAAATCACAGAATCCCAATACTACATAAATGATTTCAACAAACAGAGTTTAACAAGGCATGAATGAAAAAGAATAGTTAACAAACTACGGAAATGAATGGGTGAATCTTGTGAGGAAGGTGGGCCCTTTCCTTCTCACAAGATTCCCCTGAAGAAGGAATTAAAATGAAATACTCAGAACAAAATTTTATTCATCTATCGAAAGTACATATTACAAAGGATTCACGTTCCTTCTTTGTTTCAAAGATAAACCTCCCGTAGTCTCTAATTGTCCCTCTAATGCTGATGTCTCATCTTTTTAAAGAGGAGACATCTATTACAATTGATTACATTATAGAAATCCTATTTTTAACCCAATCTGATCTTCTATACTGAAATAGGACCTTTCTGTTCTTCCATAGAAAAATGTTGTTACAATGGTTACGATGATACTGGCTTCAAAGTGGCCCATGTAATAGCTTCCTTACTTGTCTTTTCTTGTTGTCGTCATGCTTGAAATACTGCTTCAAAATCGCAAATCACGGGTTGTTTCAGCAACGGGATTTGTGTACCATGTTGACTGTTTCAGCAACACGGTCTTCAGACAGCCACAATAGATTATCTGCGGTCTTTAAACTATCTCAGCAACTATATATCTTCGATTAATGATTAAATATGAAAGTAATGTAAACTTATATGTAAAACAAGTTAAACGTATAGCAAAGAGAAGAATGTTATATACCTTTGGAAGAATGGATGAAAGTAATAGTATAAGCTTTAAATATGGACTGGAAAAGAGTGGAATGATAGAAAAATGTATGGTCAAAATGGTACATTATGGGGTCCTAACATCCCCCCCAACTAAAAGGGTTGCATGTCCCCAAGCAACTTTAGTCAGAGTCAGAATCCGGATACTGGCTTTTGGCATGCAAATTACTTAGGCAGTAGCTATGGAAGGTGCTATCTGTTAAAGCTCTGAATCCTTGCACATTTTGCAATCTTTGCCAAGCTGCTGCTTCATCCTTGTTAGCCAACCTATGATGAGCATGATATTCCTCTGTTGGCATCCCTAAAATAGGAAAATCAAAGTGGTACCCTATCCACTTTTCAGCACATTGCTGAACATATCTGATGTAATTGGGTACTCTAGACAATGCAGTTTCGAGGTTAGTAGGGCTAAAAGGATTATACTCCTGCCTCTCCTTAGAGGATTGTTGCCAAAACATATTGTTTGCTCTTAAAGCAGCAGTTTATTTGGCCCTAATAAAATGTTGGCAGTCCTGGAGTACTGAAACCTATAATTGCCGCATATGTTCAGTCATCCTTGGCTTCTTCAAAAATTGATGATACTCTGCCACAAAGATGGCGGGGTTTTCTGGTTCTGGCCTTATCCAACGAAGACATTTGTCTTCATTATGCCTGGTTGCAAGAAAATCAGCTTGCCATGTAATCTCATTAGCAAGGAAGGAGGCAAAAGCCCTGATCTGAATGTCACCAACAAGAGGGTTGAGATTAACCCTTCTGTTTTCAGGGATGGCTTCATTGTGAAGGTACAACTCACATAATAAGTGTTGATCACTGGTGGAGGCTTCTGCAAATGTTTTCACAAACTGTTCGGATGTAAGCACCTCATGGGGTCTTCCATCTCTGACTACTTTCAACTAAAAATAAACAAGGAATTATGAGAGAAATAAAGAGTAATTTAGAGATGGTTTCCTAGTAGCCAATAATTTTGTACCAGTTCAAACATTAGGAGCATTTTTCATTTTAGCTATTTATTCTCCTTCTTGTAAACTCTAGATTGCTGTAGTGTTTGCTCCAAGATCTCCTAGTTAGAATATATGATTCTGCCAAACCAATTTGTGCTGTTGCAAGGTTTTATCTTGCGAAATGGCATATTATTTCCTCCATTTATCCATTATTTGTTGCTCATTCCATGGTTCAGTTTGTGTTCCAGCATTGCAAGTGGTAGGCTGAGGTATAGTCTGAGTAGCAGAATCAATTACAGTAGGGCAAGATACATGTACATAAACTTATTTTTCTAAATTTTTTGAAGGCCCTACTGGTTCTTGTGTAACAGTAGGGAATTCCTCTTTGACTGCAAAAGATGTAGATGCTCCCGACATTGGAACTTGAACTATCTTATATCCTGCTTGCTGATAGATGTTTCCACATTGGCTGCACATATATTCTTTATATGGATCATTTTCTGTATGTTTGTCTGCCATGGATGCTGTATGGGCCAGGGTATAAAAATTGAGCTCCTTGTCATAGGCTTCCATTGCCATTACCAATTCTCGCTTATAAGCTTCTAATTCTGATTTTAAAAACTCATTTTATTATAAGAGGGAAGCCATGGTGACTGGGCCTTGTGTGTCAGTTGCATTCTCCAGAATTGATTGTTGTGTTTCAGCTGTAGCTGGTTCTTGTGTGACAGCTAGAGCTGGTTCCTTTGTGGCAGCTACTGAATAAGTAGCATCTTGGGTGTCTAGTTCTTGTACATCAATAGATGGTTCTTGTGTGGAAGCTATAGCTGGTTCTTGTGTGGCAGCTACTTGTTCGAAAGAAAATGATGTCATAATACCCTGGGCATCTGGTTCTTGTGTTTCAGTGCCTCTGGGTGAGACAGGTAAAAATTAGAGGATTGGAAAGGTGGTGATGTGTGGAGCTTTAACAAAATTGTTGTGGAATCAGGGGTAGTAGGAATGGTTGCTGCTTCAGAAGACGTCCTCATTCGTTTCCTAGGTAATAAGGAAGAAAAAGAAGTAGTTTGTTTTTTCCTTTTATGAGAGGGTTTTTCCCTAGGAGAAGGGATATCAGAGGAGGTAGCTTCTTTAGTTGCGGCCTTTGTTTGTCTTTTTGATAGGGAGGTGGTTGTGATTCACCTTTTCCTTTTACGAATAGAGGAAGATGGTGGTGTATCGGCCTGAGAGTCATCACTAGGAATATGGACGGTAGGATCAGATGATTTTGCTAAGTGGTGCGATGGACTTGAAGAAAGGTTAATTGGATTAGTTGGTTCTGTGGATGGAATTGGTGGAGGGTTAGGGATATTCTCTGGTTTTTTCTCGTGGGAAATTTCAAGAATTTCTTGAGGATTTTCATCAGCTTGCTCAGGGTCTAGGGGTGGGTTGTTTAAAGGAAGGTTTTTTTGAGAAAAACCCCTCTGAATCAATAGCTGAAAAAGGCGGTGATGAGTGAGGGAAAGGAGTGGGAATTTTACCCGTCTACAATAATATGACATATTTCTAATCCATCCAAGTAAATAGTAAGGAATTTTCACTAGTCTACCGTGTCGTAAATGACTCATTAAGACAAAATCATGCTGGTAAACTACCTGGTAGCGGCCTTCACATGTGAGGTAATGTTTGACGAATTCAGCAACTTTCGGCCAAGGAGGCGGTAATGAGTGAAGTCCGACACGCCAGCCTTTAAGCTCGATGTGTTCTCCTGGTAGAAGAAAATCCTGTTGTGCATTCAGAATGATGTGCTTTCGACTAAACCATCGAGTACCAGTGACCGGAAAACCTGAAACATGTGCTATGTCGCCCTCTGAAACTGGAATTCAGACTCCCTGGATAGTAGAATGATCTTCCTGAAGATTTTGTGCAAATTCAAGGACCTGTTGTGGATCAAACTCTTGAAGTGTCTAAAAATATCCTACCCAGCCTGCCTGTTGAAAAATCTGATATGCGTCTGGGAATAATTCAAGTAGAGCTATCGAGCTGGGCTCATGTCGAATAGCAGGTCCTCCCAAAGTTAACTAGCTTTGGTAAAATGTAGAGTCAAAGAGCGAAGTTACCGGACTTCGAACAGAGTAAACTTTGCGAATGAGAACATGGAGTAACGGTGAAGAGGTGAAGTAATGGGTAGGAAAAATGACGGTAATTAGCATGCTGTGAAATGATGGCATATAATTTTGATATTCCCCCCAACTACGGTTGAAATGACGTCTTTAAGTGTGTGGAGATTGTGAAATATTCTCTTTAAACCATAGTTTAATTGTACTTACATATAAAATTTACATACCTCATGTTTACCTTTGATTTGTAGTTCGAAAGATATATTTCTTGTCTATAATGGCTCAATAGTCATGGAAGAAATTTAGAAGCTTTTTGAAACATGAGGGAGATCATATTAGAGGTCTGTTTAATCATAGGAAAAGGCAGTGAGCGGACAGGATTAACACAAGGGATAAGAGAAGTGAAAATGAAGGAACTGAAGAAGATGATTTCATGACAGAAAATGTTGCATAGTCATGTCTTTGGAGAAACAAATGGTGTTTCAACAACGGGAAAAATGGATGAAATGCTGCTGAAAAGTGGTGTTTCAGCAATGGAAAAATAGGGAAAGTGTTGCTGAGGAGTGATGTTTTAGCAGTGGGAAAATGGGGAAAGTATTTGTTGAGGAATGGTGTTTCAGAAATATGAAAAATGGGGAAGATATTTGCTGAAAAATGGTGCTTCAGCAATGGGAAAAGTAGGGGAAAATGATATGAAAAGGGAAAAGGGAATGAAGGGAATGGATGATGAAATGTTACTGGAAGATGGAGAAATGAGTTAAAGTGAGGGAAGCAAGGCTTCTCAAAATGAAGCCTGGATCTTCTTGTGGTGAAATTGTTCTTCCTTGGTAAGCCTTTCCTTAATGAAGAATCTGCAAAATAATCAATTGTAACATGCCAGCCCTTGACAGGGATTATTATTTTAAGAAATCTAATTCTAATACTAAAAATACAATGAAAAAAACAATCAAATGTAGTGAGACGCAGAAGACTCCCCTAGAAAGAGATAATGTGCATCTGCCATGCAAGTGGCATTAAAATCTTCTTTGGAAATAGGGTGCTGGTACAAACGAAGCCGATGACCATTTACTAATAGTGGTGTTTTAGAGTCATCAATTGTTAAGAGCCTTACTGTTCCATTGGGAAAAGCAACATCTATTTCGTAGGGTCCCAGCCATCTTGTATGTAGCTTCCCTTGAAAGTTTTCAAACCGAGAATCATACAATAAAGCCTAATTACCTTTTTGGAACTGCTTATGCTTGATGATTTTATCATGCCACTTTGTTCTTTTTTGTTGGATCATAGTTGTATGATGAATGGCATCTAATATTTTTTCATCCAGTTCATGAAGCTGCTGCAACCTAGCTGTCTGTGCATCAGTGAAATCAAGGTTAACAGCTAAAGCATTCCTTAAGGTTTTAATTTCAAATTTCACAGGAAAAACAACAATTTTACCATAAACCAATTCATAGGGAGAAAATCCTGTAGTATTTCTCCAGGTAGTTCTGTAAGCCCATAGTGCTTCAGGGAGCCTTTGAGACCAATCCTTCTGGTTTTCCTTCACTGTTTTTGTTAGAATGGCTTCTATTAATTTGTTTGTACTCTCCACCTACCCATTGGCTTGGGGGTGGCATGGTGTAGTCATTCTATGATGAATGTGATATTTCTGAAGGGTGGCTTTGAAACCATGAGAAGTGAAAGGAGGTCCTCCATTTGTAACTAGCTCTCTAGGGACTCCAAATCTAACAAAGATTTCTTCAAATAGAAAAGCTAGGATAGCTTCTTCATTACCTCTAAGGAGTGCTTTGGCCTCCACCCATTTAGTCATATAATTTGTGCAGACTAATATATAAACTCTTTGATTGGATGGAGGATTAATGGGTCCTATAAAATCTAAGGCCCATATTTCAAATAGTTCAATTATTACTTGGGGGTTTAATGGCATTTCATCTCTATGATTAGGTTGACCCATTCTCTGACAGCTATCACAAGCCCGAACATATTTCTTTGCATCTTTAAAGAGTGAGGGCCAATAATAACCCATACTAAGAATTTTATGTGTCGTTCTCTTATCAGCAAAATTCCCTCCGCAAGGGCCATCATGACAAGCTTTTAGTATATCATACACCTCAACCTCTCTAATGCATCTCCGGATTTCCTGATCAAGTCCTGTATAGAAAATACACCCACTTATCCAGCTATACCGAGCACTTTGTTGAATGATTTTTCTTTTCTCTCGATGTGATAGGTGTGATGGTAACTTCCCTGCAACCAAATAATTGGCAATGTCTGCATACCATGGTGAGTGAGCAGATAATGCAAATAAATACTCATCAGGAAAGGAATCATCTAATGGAGTATTATCATCAGCTTTTAACCGAGAAAGGAAATCAGCAATTACATTTTCTTTACCTGGTCGATCTACAATTGTGATATCAAACTCTTGTAATAACAATAACCATTTGGTGACTCGAGAATTTGTGACAGATTTGTTCATTAAATACTTAATAGCCGAGTGGTCAGTATGGAAAAAAGTAGAGTAACCAGTAACATAATGTCAAAATTTATTAATGGCATAAATTACTGCTAAAAATTCCTTTTCAGTAACTGTGTAATTAATCTCAGCAGGAGTCATATTCTTACTAATAAAGTAGATAGCATAAGGAAGATGGTTCTCCTCTTGTCCCAAGACAACTCCAATTGCAGTATCCGAAGCATCAGAGGATATATGAAAGGGAAGTGCCCAATCAGGTCCCCTTAAAATAGGAGATGTAGATAACTGATGCTTGAGTTCAACAAATGCTTCCTAGAAAAGATTAGTCCACTTAAATTCAACATTTTTCATAACACAAAAAAAGGAGAAGCTATTTTGGAATTATTTTTTATAAATCTTCTATAATATCCAGCATGTCCTAGGAAACTTCTCACATATGTTTGTGTTTTAGGAATAGGAAGGTTTTGAATGACTTGTATTTTGGATGGATCTACCTGAATTCCTTGGGATGAAATAAAATTTCCAAGCACTACTCCTTCACTCATCATCATATGACATTTTTCGGTGCTTAAGGAGATGTGATCTTGTATACATCATTTAAGTACTTTCTCAAGATTCTGTAATGCATCTTTGAAAGACACACCATAAGGGGTAAAGTCATCCATAAATATTTCCATAGAGTCATTGAGCATATCAGAAAATATTCCTATAACTGCCTTTTGAAAGGTTGCTGGTGCATTACATAGTCCAAATGGAAGAACTCTATAGGAAAAAGTTCCCCAAGGGCTAGTAAAAGTGGTCTTATCTTGGTCTTGGGGTGCAATTCTGATTTGGTTATACCCACTAAATACATCTAAAAAGGAGAAGAATTTCTTCCCTAACAAACTATCCAACACCTGATCAATGAATGGTAAAGGAAAGTGATCCTTTTGAGTGGCTTTATCTAAGGCTCTATAATCTACACACACTCTCCATTTCCCGTTTTTCTTAGGAAATATTACCAATGGGGAAACCCATTCACTGTCAGATATAGGGTATATAAATCCTGCATTAACCAATTTTTGAAGTTCCTCTTTAACAATTTCTCTTAAATTAGGGTTCATTCGTCTTTGAGGTTGACAGAATAGTCGACAACCTTCCTTAATATAGATCTGATAAGTACATAATTCAGGGGATATTCCCTTCATATCTGTATAGTCCCATGCGAATGCTTCCTTATTTTCAAGCAGTAACTTCATTAACTGTTGTGTTTCAGCAACTGTTAGATAGGATTTATTTTCAGTGTTTTGCCAGGTTCAATTTCTACTGTTATGCTTTTAGAAGATATGGTGGTTGATGTTTGAGGTAGATCTTCAGATTTAAGCTTTTCCTGGGTATCTGATTCCAAAAGTGCAGCCAATTGATTATGTGTTTCAGAAGTCATGGAGGAGGGTTCACAAATGAAATTATTAATTACCTCATCCTCAGTGGTATCTTTAAGGTTTAAAGCTTGTCTGATAGTCAAAATAGGTTGAATAATGTTATCATCATAGTCCATCCATACAGAATTCTCATTAATAATCATGGGTGTAGCATGAGGGTAGAGAGTAAGCTATTTGGTTTCATATCCATTGGAAATTGAAATTGAACCAGATCTGCAGCTGATAAAGGCATTGGTTGTGGCTAACCAAGGCATTCCCAGCATTAGAGGATGTCCCCCCAACTTTTTTTTAGCCTGTAATACCACAAAGTCAGCTGGGTAATTCCAGGACTCAACTGAGATGACTAAGTCTTCAACAACTCCTTCTATTTTGATTATAGAATGGTCAGCTAACTCTAGAATGGTTGGTGTGTCTCTGATTGTGTTCTTTAGCTGTAACAATTGTGAAGTTTCAAGAGTCATAATGTTTATAGCAGCACCTAAATCTACTAGAACTTGAGGGATTATTGTTTTACCAATTTGGACTGTCACAGTAGGATGGTCGGGATCACCATATCTAACTGGAGGGGCTTTACCAGACATTAATGCAGATAGATCACCCATAACATGAACTGTAAGGGGATCTTTAGCTTTCCTACCAAGTTTCTCAACACAAATATCTCTCATGGTTCTGGTATAAATTGGTACATCTCTTAGTGCCTGTAAAAGTGGAATTTTAACATACAGATTCTACAATTCCCCTAGAAGATTAAAAGCAGGCGGCTCAGGTGTTCTAGTTAAAACTAAACGCTCAGCGAATGGTGGTTCTGTTGTTTCAACACCCTTATTAGAGGGTGGTTGTACCTCTTTATGTGAGTCATGTTTCTCAATTTCTTCTTTATCAGAATCGGAATAGGTAACATCATCAATAATGGGTTCAACTATTTTCCCATATCGTAAATGAATGTCATTACATTGTGCAGGGAAAGCAGGAAATGTAGGCTGGTTCTGAATATCAATAACTTGCACAGATTTATTATTGGGGTTCGGATTTGGTTGTACAGGTAGCTGAGGTCTCATTTGATTATTTGGTGGAGCACCTGATGGTAGAGGAAATGGTTGCTGAAATTGAGGAAATTGATTTGGAAATGGGAGTTGTTGACCCCTCCAATTTGAATTCCATTGATTAAAGTAAGATTGTTGTTGTGGAGGCCAAGGAGTCCACATTTCAGGATCTACAAAGGGAGGGTTTGTTTGTTGCATGGGTGGGTAATTCATTTGATTGAAGGGCGGGTATTGCATTTGGTTAAAGGGAGGGTAGTTTGCTTGACTAAAGGAAGGGTAATTGTTCCAACGATTAGAAGATGTAAATGGAATATTAGAGTTCATACCTTGTCCTCGTGGTTGCCATTGTCTTCTATGTGTTAGCAGATAGACTGCTTCAACTTCTTCCTCAGTTGGTTGCAATGCTGCTTTTATTCCTGGTAAAGAGGGGCATTGTTGTGTTTCATGATCTTTCTCACAAAGGGTGCAAATTGGTATCTTGTCCAATGGGCATTCCCTTAGTGGATGTTTATCTCTGCATTTGGGGCAAAATACAGCCAAAGTTGCTTCTGCTTCAACTCGTTTCTTTTTAACCTGCAAGGTGTCAATCTGTGAAGCAAAAGAACTTAACATTTCAGTTTTAAATTCTTCAAGTAAATTACCTATTTCGGCTCTTGTTGCTCTTCCACTGGCTGATTTTTGAACTCTTGAATATCTAGTATCTCTGTTGTTTGACCTGTTCCTTACAGCTCCTCTTGAACATATTTTACAGAGGTTAACAATTTCATCATATGACTCTTTAGATATATCCCCTTTACCAAGCATATTTAGCATGTCTAAACAGTCATCCCTCACCCCTTTCAGCAATATTGTTTTAAGAATATCCTTACTTACATCAGGATGATTAGATCTCTGCAGGTTGTATTGTAGCCTTTCCACAAAGTCCTCCAAATTCTCATCCTCCTTTTGTACCATCTTAAATAGTTCCTCTCGTTTTTCTCTTGTCCGGCAGTAGTCTTGATATTTAAGCAAAAAAATTTGTTTCATCTATTCCCATGTTGTGATTACATGGCCTCCAAGACTCATGAACCACCTTAGCGCATTTCCTTTTAGTGTTGCTGGGAACAGTTTCAACTTCTGGGCATTAGTAACATAATCATAACTTCTGCATAATATATCAAATTCAAAAAGAAATTCGTCAGGATCTTCAGAAGATAAACCATGGAAGTTAGGTAAGGCTGAAAGTGGGATATTCTTCATGGGATTTTCTCCTCTAGGGAGATCACTAATAGGAAATCCCAAGGTAGAGAGAGAATTCTCATCTTTTCCCTCTCCTTCAGGATCTACTTGCCCTCCGCCGACGAATCCTTCATTGTTTCCTTCCATTGTTTGATCTCCTACTGCACTTTCTCGATCCTCAAGATTTTCTATTGGCTCTTCAATGTTTTCCGCTGGTTTTTCAACGTTTTCTGTGGATTCCTCAACATTCTCTGCTGGTTCTTCCACGCTTGTTGTTGGTTCCTCAACGTTCTCAGGGCTCACAACTTCTTCTGTTTCATAATTCGATTGAGGGGAGATTTGAGGCTTTGGCCTTCGAGAGCTTAGTCTCTGAGAAGATTCAACCTTTGATACGATCTCGTCAATAAAATTCTTTCTTCCTCCCCTTCATTTTCCCTTGCCACTTGTAGGGTTAGTTTTCTTATGGGTTTCGCGTCCTCTCATGCAATCTGCACATATGAAAGAAAAACATCAATGCTTTTGAAATCTATAATTTCCTTCCCTAGCAACGGCGCCAAAATTTTGGTCACTTTAATTGTTAAACAATTCAAGTGCTACATAAATTGTCAACCCAGGGAAGTCTGTTTATTTCAAAGGCAATCACACACTGTATATGCTCAATCTCAAAAGCAATGAAATGTTGCAGTACTAATCACACCTTGATTTAATGAAACATAAAGTCTACTTGAGTTACAACAAAGAAAATCCTTCTATTGCAGACAATTATTAAAAGAATCTTGGATTACATTAAAAATACAGTGATCTGGGAAAGAAAATCAATCTACAAAAAGGAAGACCAATTATTCTATAACAGAGAACAGGACCCTATTCCCCAAGTAGGAATCTTCAGCACCTATTTCTGATTACCAAGCTTTCACAAACTCATTTCATAAACAAGATTGCTAATTAAAATAATCCACAACTTCTCAAGAATGAATTGTATGAAAGCAATGCAACAAGTAATGGAAACAGAGCTTAGCAATAAACAACAGAATTCTGGTGCTGCATAAATAAATTTAGTAAACAGAGTTTAATCAAGGCATGAATGAAAAGAAAAATTAACAAAATACAGGAAAAAATGGGTGAATCTTGTGAAGAAGGCGGGCCCTTTCCTTCTCACAAGATTCCCCAGAAGAAGGAATTAAAATGAGATGCTCAGAACAAAATTTTATTCATCTGTCGAAAGCAACATATTACAAAAAGTGTCACGTTCCTTCTATGTTCAGAATGAACCCCCCTGTAGTCTCTAACTAACTTCTAATGCTGATGTCTTCTCTTTTTAAAGAGGAGACATCTATTACAATTGATTTCATTATAGAAATCCTATTTTTAACCCAATATGATCTTCTATACTGAAATAGGACCTTTCTGTTATTCCATAGCAAAATGTTGTTACAATAGCTACGATGATACTGGCTTCAAAGTGGCCCGTGTAATAGCTTCCTTACTTGTCTTTCCTTGTTGCCGTCATGCTTGAAATACTACTTCAAAATCACAAATCACGGGTTGTTTCAGCAACGGGATTTGCGTACCATGTTGACTGTTTGAGCAACATAGTCTTTAGACAGCCACGATAGATTATCTACGGTCTTTAAACTGTGTCAGCAACTATATATCTTTGATTAATGATTAAATATGAAAGTAATGTAAACTTATATGTAAAACAAGTTAAACGTATAGTAAAGAGAAGAATGTTATATACCTTTGGAAGAATGGATTAAAGTAATAGTATAAGCTTTAAATATGGACTGGAAAACAGTGGAATGATAGCAAAATGTATGGTCAAAATGGTACATTATGGGGTCCTAACAGATACTTGGCGAAAGATTGGTTTTTGTTTACCTTTTTTGGTCTCTTCTCGGCCTCGAAGATCCGATGAAGTGATAACAACATGGATTTTTCTCCTAGTTAAATCAATAAATTCAAGTTATAGGATAGAAGCAAATTTGTGCACGGGTTTATTTCTAAAATATAGCAATATAGTGGAGTTATTGTTAGTTAAACTCGATTAACTGAGCTCTAGTATTTAGTGGAGTCAGTAGGAGTTCAATTGTGTAGTTATAACAGTTGTTAACTCACTGGTCTCTCAGTTAACTAATCAATTTACTAAAAATATTCCCAGTCATGGATGGAATTCGAATTTCCTAGTCAGATTGGAGGAAAAGGAACATTGTAATCATCAATTGTATACTAGTTGAGTGTAGAATGTTTTTGCATTGAGAAAGTGGTCAATTCCTTCAGGATTTCAGTAAGGAATTAGAAAACTATCCTATTTTTTAGGGGCTAATTTCCTCAAGGATTGTGCAAGGAAATAAGAGGATAGTAGAGGTCTATTTTGGCTAAGTGTTGTGTTAATGTTTATTAGGGTTATATTATTCTTTTATTTGATAATTGCATTTCATTATTTCCATATTAAATTCACCCCTTAACATCCTAACATTATTGAGATTTACATAATTATTCAACAACATATGCAACTATGTAGAAATAAAAATATCATCATTAATGCAGTGAAACATAAAGGAACAATAAAAGAAAATAATTCACACATAGAGACACCAAGATTGGTCAGAGACTAAGGAAAAACACACTATGGGAGTTCTTTTTTTATTATATTTTCATTGAATGATTCAACAAAATAAAGTACATGATTCATATCTTCATCCATACAACTATCCATATACTAAACAATATTAATAAGATGAATCCAACCAAGCTAATAACCAAAAACACTACTCCATATGTCTGCGCTCAATTGTCACTGTTTGTGCTCAACTTTTGAACATTGCGGTCAATTGACGAAAACTTCGGTCAATTGAAAAACCAAACCCTAGCTCCCAACCACATAGATAATGTGATGTCCATGCGACTGAAAGGATTCATCCGCATGGATGAGCCAAATTGCATGCAGTTGCATCTAATATTTCTATGTGACATGCCTATGGTTGAGACACAAAACCATAAAGCATAAATGTGAGCCTCATACCCTGCAATTTCATCTTCATGTGAACCCATTCCTTTGTAGACCTTCGTCAAACCTGTGTGATCTAGAAAATAAGACAAGAAAGATAATAGAAGAATGATCCAAGATGATTTTCCAAATGAGGTTGAGGTCACTTGTATTTATAACCTTTCAAGGGTGTCTAATTTTCTTTAGGGCCAACCTAATCAAATATGAACATGTGGGATTTTAATTCAAATATACACTTTCCCTTGTCCACATTGAGTGCTTCAATAGTCAAATTTGGTCCTCTTGAAAAGAGGAATCTCTTCCCATGGTTGTAAATTTTCACTGAGTTTTCAAATTAACACTCCTTCTCAGCTTGGGAGAAATTCCAAATACATCATGTAATCATCAAAAGAATCATGTCATCAAATCATATCCAATCTTAAGTATTTCATCATTAAATGTCATCATTTCTCATCTCTTCTCGTATATTTCTTATTCACTCTTATCTGTTTATTGTCCTTGCTCATATATTGAACATTATTGAATCTAAAAGAATAATAATATGATATTGGAGGAGAGTCTAAGCTACCACCCTCTATTCATCGTGGAGCCACTGCTACCATCTAGAATTAATGCCAACGAGGAGCCCAATGCTACCAGCTAGGAAAAAACAAATAGCTTATCCTCAAGGAGCCCTGCTTAACCTGGAACCACACCGGGGGATCATAGTCTCAACTTGAAACCATATCAAGGAGAACATTTCATCCTCAAACCACATCGGAGAGCACATCTAAATCCTAAATCTCATGGGGGATAAAAACATCGTCAACCTCATATCGAGTAATAGGTGCTATAAGGGAGAACATATCAACCCATTCTATTTACCATTGATATTCCTAACAATGACACTTAATATTCATGGGTTAGAACACTTGCATCATAATCATCTTGGGTTGTACACCACCAAGCACTCTCAACCTATTGGTCGCATAGGGAGCGACATTTCCAACAAGCCTAGCTTTTGGGTATGATATGCCAACTAGGGTATGCTCTGCATATATCGAGATAGGGTAGCTAAAATATATGACCCTATGGGTGAAATATATGTAAGCAACATATACGGCCCTATTTTCCTAAGATCCCTCAACCCCAGGAACTCTCCATCTCAATTCCTCACCCTGGGAGCTTTGACAGGGGGCAAGATCCATCTCAATGTTCTCAATCAGTCCTACTCTCTTTAGATAAAAAACATACAATTTTTCTCATATTTGGTATCGACTTAATCATCATGTCACAATAGAAACAGTCTCTTGTTCATGCTAGACATCAAATTAAATATTACATTACAACAAAAATATATATTTATATCACAAAAGGACACCTTATCCATCCTCATTCTCACAGAGGCAGCAACCATAATCCTAATATTATATCATATAGTATCATTGCCCTATTGAAGACATCTCAATCCTAGATATATACGTATTTTTTTGTCAATTGGATCCCACTCAATATTATTGCAATGTATCACTGTCACATCCATAACCTATTCAAGCAAGACATCAAGGATCTTCTTCAACCTGCCTCACATTTAGTCATGCCAAAAAAATCATACTCAACGCCAGTCATTTTTGAAGCTATGGAATTCTCATACAAAACTATCATGGCAGATCTCACACTAAGGCATCAACTAGATGTGCTCATATCATCAATAATAATCAAACAACATCAATATATCCATGTAGTCACATATCATATGAACAATAATACAAACAAAAAATTGATCATCCCATGCAAATATATCAAAGGGTGCTCAACGAAAACAATGTATATGAAGAGCCTCAAACATGAATTAACTTAGTATATATGGATGGGTGTTCACACAAAGCATCGGTGCTTCAATCAACTGTCGGTTTCCAAATCATGTTCAATAATATCTCTTCATAAATTTCTTGAAATTTAATTGGAGTGTCCAAGGATCCGCATGTCCACTTCCTTTAATAGCTTCATGATATATAATTTTATTTTCCATACTTCAGAACTTAATTCATCATACCAGTATTCTTCACTTCGAACTTCAGAGACCATCTCCCTCTTAATTTTATCATAAAAGGCTCATTACTTGTAAATATTAGACCATCAATATATAAAACCAAAATCAAAGTCATACCTTGGACCAATTTTGAAGTAGAGGTTTGTATTGGCACATCTTCCTTGCTTCACGAGGTAAGTATTAATTTGGACATACCAGACTCAGGTAGCTTTCTTCATACAAGTATTTCTGCAAACATAACACTTGACCAACCCAATATGATCAACCTTACACGAATAAATATTGTGCAATTAAATAAAATAATTCATCTTATCAAGCCTTAGATGTTAGATAAAAACTAATATAAAAACCATAAAAGTTTCTGCCAATATCCATATGACAAACGTTTCAGAGAAAATGTCAGGTGGAGCTCCCATCCAAATACCAAGTTACAACAACCTTTTATTTAACAATAATTATCCAATATAACTTTATCAATCCATCCTTATGATCATAGAATGAATCATTTATGCCACTAAATATGAATGGATACATCAGGGACAAACCATATAAGTTTCCTGCATATACTAAAAATGAGTCATGCAAGTTCCATCCATTTGTTGTGATATTACTTCATACTGAACCACAATTTTTTATACTTCAACCATTGTTCCAAAGATAATGAGGCCAACACAAAATCATCATTGAATACCAATATTAGTCACTAAAGGTTACTATGATCTCATAGCACTATCATCAAGGAAACTCATCAAATATCGAGTCAAATCATTAGTCATTAAGTAAAAACCATAATTTTTCATCTATATGAATTCAATCAATCCATAAGCCAAAAACACATGAAGCATCATGTCAATGTTCTAAAGCATATTTATGAACTATCAAGAATTAGGTCAATACTCTAAACATTTCTCATCTATACTAATCATCCATATCTTATTAAACCTTTGCAATTCTTATCAAATATTGTCATACACTAGAGTCAATGGTTAAATCACAACTACATGTTGGTATGCATATTCCAGTCACCTGCAAACACAAGTTTAGTCAACGCGTTCACATTCTCTTTGGTAATTGAAATATTCAAACTTCCTTGCTCATATAAATTTTTGATGTCTGCTCCATATCTCATTAGGGGAATTTTGAGGTCTAAAATGGGCCTCCTAAGAAAAATGTACAACCAAAATGAACTTTATAAGAACCAATAGGATTCAAGATGATGATGTCAACCATGGGGGATGATTCACCATTTTTTAAGTAAAAGGGTAAAAATATTAAAAAATAATAAAATAATAAACTACTTTTTCAACTCATATTTTCAACTTATCTCCCAAATTTTTTACTAAAATTTCGAGTGGGAGTACTTGTTGGATGCAAAATTTAATTCCCCATCAAAGGGGTACCCATGCGGTCTGAGTTGACTCAAGCATATAAACAAATGAGAAAAACATGAAAAACATGATTGA